>JBAMNC010002084.1:142500-282500 GCA_037902135.1 Cetoscarus ocellatus | reverse complement strand
AATAAATAAATACAGAACAAGGGGGAGCAGTGTGAACATTGCAACACACTTTATGTGTTAACAGATTTAGTACTAAGCTTGTGTTATTAGAGTTTTTATTCCCCAAATTCATTATTCATTGACTTTTACCTGTAGAGTAATTGTGAGAATGTTGATTATCTAATTGTGACCGGATGCCCTTTGGGGCACCCCGAGCCATTGTGTGGCGCTGCGCCGGGGACTTGAGGTGCTGGTCGGTGCGCGCCTTTAAATGGTGTCGTCACCAAACCGGCCCCCTTTTTCCTGGTCCTGGCAGTGAGCGTGTGTGGCGTGCTCGAGGCGGCTGTGTTTGGCGTGGGGCAGTGAGCGCAGCTTGGCCTGAGCTTCTTTCCAGTAAAAGAAAGGTAAGTGGCCTGCTTTTCCCACCTGCCTGATTGTTCATGGGGCATCTTGCTTAGCCCTTGATCTGTTTGTCCCTGTGCAGCGCAGCTGGTGTGGCTGCGGGGGGGGGAGCAAGTTGGCGTGCTGCAAGCGGGAACCTGGTCGCTGTGGTTAGCGTGGCTGGCGGGGTGGTGCGTGTGCCACGCTTTGGATTTGGGCTTCGTCCTCCCGTGGGTGTGTGCCCGGAGTGGCGTGGCCGTGGGTAAGCCAACTCATTTGTCTCGCTCTTGCATAAAAGCATGCTGACATCGGACTGACTCATCCTCCTTTTCCTGCTGTACCCGCAGATTCCCCCTCTTAAGGTGCCGCTTTTCCGGTTCTATTATTCATCTACCTTGGCATCAGCTGTGGGGGGGGACGTGGCTCTAAACAGCCGTCAGGAGACGGGCACTGCTGTTTTTCTGGACTGTGTTTTAAGCTGCACCACTGCTGCGGTTATGATTTCCATTATGGTTTAGTTTATTTCAGTTTTCGTTCCCCTAGATTTCCTTTTGATTTAGTTTGGTTGTAGTTAGTTATAGTTCTGTTAAATTCATATGGTTAGGCATTCTTATTTCCCCTGCTTTTGATTTCACTTTGAATCCGTTACATTTCTGTAGTTTTGGCTTTATTAATCATTAATCATTAATCTTTATTTCGTTTGCTTTGGTTACTTTTATTTTGTTTGTTGTTTATTGGGGAACTTTAGTTGTAAATTCGATTTCTTGGTTAGTTATTTTGTTATTGTCTATTTATTTTTTGTATTTACCCTATTTCATTTCAGGCCGGGAGGTTTTGGTTTTTTTGTATGTGTAGGCTCTGGGGTGAGGCAGGCTGCCACCCTACATGCCTTTTAGGGCGTCGGGACACATACTGTAAATAATTATTTCACTTGGGTTCTTGGTTCTTTTCTTTATTTTATTTTGATTAATTGGTATAATTGAGTTAATTAAATTGGGTTGTTCTTGGATTTTCTTATGATTTGGGGTGCTGTTTTGTATCAAATTTAAATTGTATGTTCACAAGAGGCAACACAACTAATAATTCTTTTCGTGTGTTACAGGCGCTGCGGGCCAAAGCGAGCAGCAGTCCCCTTCCCTGGTGGTGGTGTTTTTCACAGTTCAGTATTTGGTCTGCTTCACGGGTGGTGTTTGAGTTGGATTTTTACCCCTGGTTTCCCTGCCGCCGTGGTAAGCCCCAGCCCTGAACTGGTTTGGTTGCCTCTGTGTTCCCCCGCCTTTTTATTAATAAAGAAAAGCAATATTGTATTTTAAATTGGAAATAAAGGATATATTTTTATATGTGAATCTCGTCTCTGCCCTGTGTTTGTGGTGAACCTGTGTTGCCCTTGAATAGTTCTGTCTAATTAAAGGTATATTCCCAGGGGTGAAATTCCCCTGGGTGGCGTTGTCGGGCTTTGTACCTCTAACTTATTAATCCCCCCGTCACATAATGTTTTATGTTTACATGTTAAATGTTTTTAATATATAAATTTAATAATACATTACAGTATTTTTGACAGAAATGTTTGAGAAATTGTCATTTGTTGGTAAAAAAAAAATCAAACAAATGTGTTTAATATTTTTTTGTGCATATTATGATGCTAGCAATAATAATGGTTTAACATAAGGCAGTATAACTGTAAATGACATTTCAGATAATAAACTGTAATAAAATCTGTCAAAAGGCTGTACATCAAAATACAGTACTGTTGTTAGAAGTACAGTAACAATACTTCAATTGAAAATACAGTACTGCTACTGTAATTGAAAATGCAGTAGCAGTACTGTAAACTGAAATACAGTAAAACTACAGCAAAGGCATTTACAATATTATACTGGCATCTTGTTGCCAGTATAATACTGTAAAATTTACAGCAACCTCTTTACAGTGTGAGATATAGGAAATATGTAGATACAGTACCTTCACGCTCAATGACAAGTATCCCGATGTCGAGGTCACGAAAGGAATCATCATCATCAGAATCCTTAATAAAAAATAACATACAAGCACAATCATTGCATTAGAATTCTTATTTGAAAAACAACTTTAATCAATGTAAAAATGTCATGGTGAAAATTATAAGAAAGAAAGACTTACTCACAAAGTCTGCTTTGAAGAAGTTTGTGGGGTTGTCCCCAAGGATGGCAGGAAGCCCTCTGAGCACCTGTGTTCAGATCACAGTTGGTTCTGTAGTCTTCTGGGGATTATACACAGTAACACAAGTTATATAGTCATACAGCTAAAATGAAATGATCAATAAAAAAGCTCAACAGTTTATTTGACATAATCATGTGAAATGGGGGACAGAGGATCTTCACCTGATATTTTTAAACTTACCTCATTTCTTTCCTGCATTCTGATAATTTTTAGCACACAATTTTGTAACAATCATGAGGTAGTCTTGTGATCTTTGTGGTGCTTTCTAAAATCAGTGATTTTGAAGCTTATCTCATTTAAATAATCATTTTTTATTTTTATGTCAACCTTAAAATCTTTTTAAAAATATGTCAGATGAACATGTAACACAGTTAAACACACACACCTGGGTTTGTAGTTACTGAATGACAGCTATCACATCAGCAGACATGGTAATAAAAACATCCTCCGGATATATTTGTGTAAAAATCCCCCCATTTCAAAAACGAGGTCACAATACTGCTGAATTCACCGTGTTCTCTTGTCTTTGATTTTGCTTTATCTTTGCTTTCTCATCAACATGCCTCAGTTTAAAACATGTTGACCCTCCATCCCTTCACAGCAACGATGTTTTAAAAGTTAAAGAGTTTATCAAAACATCGATTACATGAGCTGCATAACATGTTTGAAAATGTTCTGAATGCCGCAGGTGAGCTCACAGCTGAAGATGCAGCGGCGTCCTGCTCTCCCCCTGCTGCAGGTCACACAGAGGTCATGGGAGGAGCACACATTAAGTACATTACAGTTTACAAGATGTAAAAAACGAAGGAATGATCATTTGATGTAAAAAAAAAAAAAAAAAACGCACATTTTAGGCAGATATTGCTAAAAGAAATAACATTCATAAATCAGAGTTAAATACAAGACAAAGAGCCAGTTTTTAGCTTCTCTGTCCTCTGGTGAGGGTCAGAGGGGCTGCGGGCTGCCAAACGGCGCAGTCTGTACCGGCTCTGCGCCGTGTTGGTCGGACATCAGTGGTCGTTGCTGCGCGCCCCACGTCCCACCCGGATACCGTTCTAACGCAGCACCCCCGTCGGTCGGACCGAGTGTCCGCCACGGCGTGCGCCATGACGGTGCCGTGCCCTTATCCCGGTGCAGAGACTCAAAGGCGCATGGACACACTTTGCTCAGTACGTGTGCGCTGGGACACGTCAATGGCGGATGTAATAGAAAGAGGAGAGTCTCTCGGCCCCAACAGTGTCCGCTTTTAATACCGCACAAAATGACGGAAATATCAATGACACAGTTGCGCACACTCGCCAGTATGTGAGCCGTCCTCAGACTGTTAACGCTAAGCTAACTTTAACATTTAGGCCTGCTGACACTGTTCTGGGTGGACATTAGCTAATGTTAGCCATAAGCATCTGTAAACATCTGCACTAACTCTCACAGTAACATTACACAGAAAAAAAGAAGCATCAACAAGTTCTTTCCAAGTGTTTGGGCATTATAAGTTCCAACAAAGATAATTAACACTAAAACAATTATTTAATATACTTACCACTCCACTTGGAGTAAGTTTGCCTCTTGTTAAAGATCCACTCTGCCGCCGATGTCTGTACATGTCCCGCCAAGTGTAGAGAGCCGTTGACGCATCGTCAGACGCTGCATCCTGACGAGACCGTGCAGCCCCGCCCCTTTCTTATAAAACTAAACATTCCGAGTTATCTCTACTAAACAAGATTGGTGCAATGAATCTCTCCAGCTAAATAGTACAAACAACTAATGTTGAGTAATAAAAGCAGGTTTTTACAAAACATAAAACAGTTAGAAATGATTACTCAGAAGTTAAAGTAGAAACGAAATCTGGGTTTACAGTAATTGTGGTTATTTTCAGGGAAGATATCAGCCAATTAACAAACAAATTCTTGTAAAATTACAAATTAAATAGTTCTTTTGCTATTTTAAAATGTAATTTTATATTATTTTTTATTTTTTAATAGTTTTAAAGTTGAATTTAACAGTTTAATCTAAAAAAAAAAAACAGATAAATGTTTGTAAAATTGCGATACATTTGCAAATGTATTTTAACAATGTAATTTGATGGGTCTCTTTTGTAAAGGAACAGAATTGTAGTGGGTTTTCACAGTTAAAAAGATTTTATGCTATTTTACATTTAACATTTAAGATCATGGTCTATTTTTGTAATTTTAGTGGTTATTTTTTAATACAGAAAAATCTGTAAAATAAACAGTAAAATACTGTTATATTACAGATTTTTTTTTACAGTGTAACTAGTGCTAGCTTGATGGCCCTAGATGCTAACGACACGCATTATGCTAAGCACATAAAACATTCATTACAGATTATGTTTACGTACCATTTGATTATGTAGAGACATTACATCTGATAGCGCACATTACCTACAGATGAACTAATATGTACTTACTCAGACTGCAGAAATATGGTGGTCCGCTCCCAATGAAGTAATGTGTGACTCACCTGGTCCTGTAAAACAATGGACGCCACCTCGCTCGACTCGAATTGAGGTCACCATGAAAACTGCTCCCCCTGATGACTGGTTCCAGTATAGGACAAAACTCCATCTCCAACAGTCATTCAGATGGGGCTGTGGGCAACTTTTAAAAAATAAATATACCTCGTAAAAACATTTCTTTCATCCGTACTCTGGGTTGATATAAAGATATTACTGGGCTGCATTGTGTTCAAGTCTTCTTTTTACTGAAAAGTTTCTTTTTCATTAGTTATTACCTCTGAAGAAAAAAAATGGGGTTTATGTCACATTTAACAATGACTGACAGCTGCCGTTCTTAAATACTTTTTTTCGTGAAGAGTAAAATAAGTCGGGAAGTAGAGCCAAGAAGAGATTAGACTTTTGAAAAAACAGAAAAAAATATTTATTTTTTTAACCGGGTCCACACAGATCCTCTACTGTGCAGACTCTGGCTGCACAATGGTGGCCGCTGTATGGGAGTATTTTGGCTTCAAAACCGTACAATGGTAAAAGGCAGAGCCACACTGTCCATTCAATATACAGTCTATGGTCCCAAAGGGTTGATGATGTCAAGAACAAGAAGGTTGCCCGCAAAAATGGTGCTTGCGACCCACAATGCATTCCCGCAATCATGTGGCCTTTCAAGCCCTATTCAAATCCACACAGGCGGCGGGCCCCCCCAACGATTGTTCCCATCATTTTAACATGTCATCCTTTCTTTATATATATATATATATATATATATATATATATATATATATATATATATATATATATATATATATATATATATATATATATATATATATATATATATATATATATACATATATACATATATATATATATACATATATGTATATATATATTTATATAATCCAGATTTAAAGTTTTTTTTAAGTACTGGCCACCGTGTTTTCCTTCATGTCCTGTAAGGATTTCAGTTGTTAGTCATACTGTGTATAACCTTTAAATTTACACGTGTTGTGTACTGTGTATGAAGTAACCCTAACATAATGGTACCAATAGCTGACAGGGCGATTTACCCAGCCTGCCTGTATCTGGTATGGAATACACACTGCCTGGCATATTCTTTGAATTTTAATGCAGGGCCTCTTTCTCAACTCTCCGGTCAATAGACTTTCAGATAGTGACCTGATCTGTCTAAGTTGGTCTGCTTGAATATCTTTTTCTCCATCCGTCCGTCCATTTTCTTCCACTTATCCAGTCCAGCTCTTCCAGCGGAACCATGAGGTGTTCCCAAGCCAGTCAAGAGATATAATTTCCCCACTGTGTCCTGGGGCTGCCCCGAGGTCTCCTCCCAGATGGACACATCCCCAAACCCCCCCCAGGGAGGCGTCCGGGAGGCATCCTGACCCAAGCCACCTCACTCCTCTCGATGTGTAAGAAGCAGCACCTCTACTCATAGCTCATCCCGCATGTCCAAGCTCCTCACTCTATCTCTAAGGCTCAGCTCAGCCACCATGAGAAGGAAGTTCAGTTCAGGATCTGGTTCTTTTGGTCATGACCCGCGACCAATAAATTGAGAGTTTCGCCCTCCGACACAGCTCCCTCTTTACCACAACGGACTGGATGAGCGTCTGCATCACTGCAGCAGTTGCCCCCATTTTTCTCTTTGATAGTCAATTGTTCACCAACTCATTCTGGTTGTCAATATACCCAAATAGCTTCTCAGAATTCTATAGGCTGTGGACGTTGTTTGACACTGGAATTCCAGATTGCAGCCTGTTGGAATGCCTATTTTCAAAAAGTTCTGTTCGTCTACATACGTCCAGAATTGGGCCAGACTAATTTCTTGATGTCAAATATCATCTAATTCTGGCTGTCAAATAAACTTTTATATTACGTTCATATTATGGTCTGTTTCAACGTCTGTTCTTGACTAGTTCTGGGTATCTGTAGATGTCCAGAATTGAGCCAGACAGAACAACATCCCTTAAAATGTTACAACTTAATATGAACGTTATATAGATGTGAAGATTACGTTATGGGCGGACCAATGTAATATCGACTTCTTTTGGACGTCCACGAAAGCTCAGCGGGATTAGTTTTATTCAAAAACAGCATTTTTGAACAAATAAAAGTATATTTTGCTGAGATAACACCATTTTGATATTTTATACTCTGAAATGCAGCAATAATTTGGATTTGGTGATGACAGCAAAACACGTGTCTCTAAAAATGCGAAAACCACTGGGCCAAAAACTGAAAGGCTGGGAAAATGTAAGATTTATTCAAAACCAGCATTTTTGATCAAATAAAAGCATATGTCGCTCGATTTTGATATTTTGTACTCTAAATAGGAGCAAAAATTTAAAATTGGTTAAGAGGATTTGGATTTGGTGATTACAGTAAAACACTTGTCTCCAAAAATATGTAAATCACTGGGAAAAGATCAGTAAGGGCCAAAAACTGAAGTGCCAGGAAAATATCAGTTTTTATCAAAACCAGAATTTTTATCAAATATAAGTGTATTTCGCTGAGATCACAACTTTTTAATATATTGTACTCTTAAATGCAGCAAAAGAAAATGAAATTGGTTATGAGAGACAAGCCGTTGACTCCGAAAAGGTGTAAATCACTAGGAAAAGATCATTAAGAGCTAAAAACTGAAGTGGCAGGAAATTATCAGTTTTGTTCAAAACTAGCATTTTTGATCAAATATATTTGCGTAGCTGAGATAAGTCCATTTTTATGTATTGTACTTTAAAATGCAGTAAAAGTTTGAAATTGCTTATAAGAGATTAACACCTGTCTCCATAAATGCCTAAATCACTGGGAAAAGATCTTTGCGAGCTAAAATCTGAAGTGTTAGGCATATTATGTGTTTTATTAAAAACGAGCATTTTTGTTCAAAAATAAGCATTTTTAGCTAAGATAACTCCATTTTGATATTTTTTACTCTAAAATGCAGCCAAAGTTTGAAATTGGTTATGAGAGACAAACACCTGTCTCCAAAAGTGCATAAATCACTGGGAACAGATCTTTGCGAGCTAAAATTTGAAGTGCCAGGAAAATATCAGTTTTATTCAAAACCAGGATTTTTGATCAAATATATTTGATGTAGCTGAGATAAGTCCGTTTTTATGTATTGTACTCTAAAATGCAGCAAAAGAAAATGAAATTGGTTATGAGAGACAAACACCTGTCTCCAAAAGTGCAAAAATCACTGGGAACAGACCTTTGCGAGCTAAAATTTGAAGTGCCAGGAAAATAGTTTTATTCAAAACCAGCATTTTTGATCAAATGTATTTGATTTAGCTGAGATAAGTCCATATTTATATTTTGTGCGCTACAATGCAGTGAAAGTTAGTAATTGGTTATGAGACACAAACACTTGTCTCCAAATATGCGGAAATCACTGGGAAAAGAGCTTTGCGAGCTAAAATCTGAAGTGCCAGGAAAATATCAGTTCCATAAAAAACTAGCATTTATGGTGAAAAATGAGCGTATGTAGCTAAGGAAACTCCATTTTGATATTTTGAACTGTAAAATGCAGCAACAGTTTGAAATTGTTTATGAGAGACAAACACCTGTCTCCAAAAATGCGTAAATCACTGGGAAAAGATCTTTGCGAGCTAAAATCTGAAGTGCCAGGAAAATATCAGTTTTATTCAAAACCAGCATTTTAGGTTAAAAATTACCATATTTTGCTATGATAACTCCATTTTGATATTTTGAACTGTAAAAATGCTGCAAAGTTTGAAATTAGTTATGAGAGACAAACACCTGTCTCCAAAAATGCGTACATCACTGGGAAAAGATCTTTGCGAGCTAAAATCTGAAGTGCCAGGAAAATATCAGTTCTATTCAAAACCAGCATTTTTGATCAAATATATTTGATGTAGCTAAGATAAGTCCATTTTTATGTATTTTTACTCTAAAATGCAGCAAAAGTTAGAAATTGCTTATGAGAGACAAACACCTGTCTCCAAAAATGCGTAAATCACTGGGGAAAGATCTTTGCGAGCTAAAATTTGAAGTGCCAGGAAAATATCAGTTTTATTCAAAACCAGGACTTTTGTTCAAATATATTTGATGTAGCTGAGATAAGTCCGTTTTTATGTATTGTACTCTAAAATGCAGCAACAGTTTGAAATTGGTTATGAGAGACAAACACCTGTCTCCAAAAGTGCATAAATCACTGGGAACAGACCTTTGCGAGCTAAAATTTGAAGTGCCAGGAAAATAGTTTTATTCAAAACCAGCATTTTTGATCAAATGTATTTGATTTAGCTGAGATAAGTCCATAATTATATTTTGTGCGCTACAATGCAGTGAAAGTTAGTAATTGGTTATGAGACACAAACACTTGTCTCCAAAAATGCGTAAATCACAGGGAAAAGATTATTAAGAGCTAAAATCTGAAGTGCCAGGAAAATATCAGTTTCATTAAAAACTAACATTTTTGGTAAAAAAAAAAAAAAGAAAAGAAAATTAGCGTATTTAGCTAAGAAAACTCCATTTTGATATTTTGTACTCTAAACTGCAGCAACAGTTGGAAATTGGTTATGAGAGACAAACACTTGTCTCCAAAAATGCGGAAATCACTGGGAAAAGATCTTTGCGAGCTAAAATCTGAAGTGCCAGGACAATATCAGTTCCATAAAAAACTAGCATTTATGGTGAAAAATGAGCGTATTTAGCTAAGGAAACTCCATTTTGATATTTTGAACTGTAAAATGCAGCAACAGTTAGAAATTGGTTATGAGAGACAAACACCTGTCTCCAAAAATGCCTAAATCACTGGGAAAACATCACTAAGAGCTTAAAAACTGAAGTGCGAGGAAAATATCATTTTTATTCAAATCCAGCATTTTTGATCAAATGTATTTGATGTAGCTGAGATAAGTCCATTTTTATGTGCTGTACTCTCAAATGCAGCAAGTTGGAAATTGGTTATGAGAGACAAACACCTGTCTCCAGAAATGCATAAATCACTGGGAACAGATCTTTGCGAGGTAAAATCTGAAGTGCCAGGAAAATATCGTTTTTTTTCAAATCCAGCATTTTTGATCAAATATATTTGATGTAGCTGAGATAAGTCCATTTTTATGTGTAGTACTATCAAATGCAGCAAGTTGGAAATTGGTTATGAGAGACAAACACCTGTCTCCAGAAATGCATAAATCACTGGGAACAGATCTTTGCGAGGTAAAATCTGAAGTGCCAGGAAAATATCAGTTCTATTAAAAACCAGCATTTTTGATCAAGTATATGTGATGTAGCTGAGATAAGTCCATTTTTATGTATTGTACTCTAAAATGCAGCAACAGTTAGAAATTGCTTATGAGAGACAAACACCTGTCTCCAAAAATGCCTAAATCACTGGGAAAACATCACTAAGAGCTTAAAAACTGAAGTGCCAGGAAAATATCATTTTTATTCAAATCCAGCATTTTTGATCAAATATATTTGATGTAGCTGAGATAAGTCCATTTTTATGTGTTGTACTCTCAAATGCAGCAAGTTTGAAATTGGTTATGAGAGACAAACACCTGTCTCCAAAAATGCGTAAATCACTGGGACAAGATCTATGCGACAATCTGAAGTGCCAGGAAAATATCAGTTTTATTCAAACCAGCATTTTTGATCAAATATATTTGATGTAGCTGAGATAAGTCCTTGTTGATATTTTTACTCTAAAATGCAGCAACAGTTTGAAATTGGTTATGAGAGACAAACACTTATCTCCAAAAATGCGTAAATCACTAGGAAAAGATCATTAAGAGCTAAAAACTGCAGTGCCAGGAAAATATCAGTTTCATTAAAAACTAGCATTTTTGATAAAAAAAAATATCTGATGTAGCTGAGACAGCACCATTTTGATATTTTGTACTCTACAATGCAGCAAAAGTTTGAAATTAGTTATGAGAGACAAACACTTGTCTCCAAAAATGCGTAAATCACCGGGACAAGATCATAAAGAGCTAATAACTGAAGTGCCAGGAAAATATCAGTTTTATTCCAAACCAGCATTTAGGTTAAAAATCACCGTTTTTTGCTATGATAAGTCCATTTTGATATTTTGTACTCTAAAAATGCTGCAAAGTTTGATATTGGTAATGAGAGACAAACACTTGTCTCCAAAAATGCATAAATCACTGGGAACAGATCTTTGCGAACTAAAATTTTATGTGCCAGGAAAATATCAGTTTCTTTCAAAACCAGGATTTTTGATCAAATATAGTTGATGTAGCTGAGATAAGTCCATGTTGATATTTTGTGCTCTACAATGCAGCAAAATTTAGACATTGGTTATGAGAGACAAACACTTGTCTCCAAAAATGCGTAAATCACTGGGA
This sequence comes from Cetoscarus ocellatus, assembly GCA_037902135.1. Classification (NCBI taxonomy): domain Eukaryota; kingdom Metazoa; phylum Chordata; class Actinopteri; order Labriformes; family Labridae; genus Cetoscarus; species Cetoscarus ocellatus. The sequence goes on along the minus strand of JBAMNC010002084.1, from coordinate 271,121 downwards.
CAGATCATTAAGAGCTAAAATCTGAAGTGCCAGGAAAATATCAGTTTCATTAAAAACTAACATTTTTGGTCAAAAATGAGCGTATTTAGCTAAGAAAACTCCATTTTGGTATTTTGTACTCTAAAATGCAGCAACAGTTTGAAATTGGTTATGAGAGACAAACACTTGTCTCCAAAAATGCGTAAATCACTGGGAAAAGATCATTAAGAGTTAAAAACTGAAGTTCCAGGAAAATATCTGTTTTATTCCAGAACAGCATTTTTGACCAGATATATTTGATGAAGCTGAGACGGCATCATTTTTATATTTTGTACTCTAAAATGCAGCAAAAGTTTGAAATTGGTTATGAGAGACAAACGCCTGTCTCCAAAAATGCGTAAATCACTGGTAAAAGATCTTTGCGAGCTAAAATCTGAAGTGCCAGGAAAATATCGGTTTTATTCAAAACCAGCATTTTTGATCAAATATATTTGATGTAGCTGAGATAAGTCCATGTTGATATTTTGTGATCTACAATGCAGCAACAGTTTGAAATTGCTTATGAGAGACTAACACCTGTCTACAAAAATGCGTAAATCACTGGGACATGATCGTTGCGACAATCTGAAGTGCCAGGAAAATATCAGTTTTATTCAAACCAGCATTTTTGATCAAATATATTTGATGTAGCTGAGATAAGTCCTTGTTGATATTTTGTACTCTACAAATGCAGCAAAAGTTAGAAATTGGATATGAGAGACAAACACTTGTCTCCAAAAATGCGTAAATCACTGGGAAAAGATCATTAAGAGCTAAAAACTGCAGTGCCAGGAAAGTATCAGTTTTATTCAAAACTAGCATTTTTGGTCAAAAATGAGCGTATTTAGCTAAGATAACTCCATTTTGATATTTTGTACTCTAAAATGCAGCAAAAGTTTGAAATTGGTTATGAGAGACAAACACTTGTCTCCAAAAATGCGTAAATCACTGGGACAAGATCATTAAGAGCTAAAATCTGAAGTGCCAGGAAAATATCAGTTTCTTTCCAAACCAGTATTTGATCAAATATATTTGACGTAGCTGAGATAACTCCATTTTTATGTATTTTTACTCTAAAATGCAGCAACAGTTTGAAATTGGTTATGAGAGACAAACACTTGTCTCCAAAAATGCCTAAATCACTGGGAAGAGATCATTAAGAGCTAAAAACTGAAGTGCTAGGCATATTATTTGTTTTATTAACAATGAGTATTTTTGTTCAAAAATAAGCATTTTTAGCTAAGATAACTCCATTTTGATATTTTGTACTCTGAAATGCAGCAAAAGTTTGAAATTTGTTGTGAGAGACAAATACTTGTCTCCAAAAATGCGTAAATCACTGGGAAAAGATCAAAAAGAGCTAAAAACTGAATTACCAGGATCATATTAGTTTTATTCCAAACCAGCATTTTTGATCAAATATATTTGATGTAGCTGAGATAAGTCCATTTTGATATTTTGTACTCTAAAATGCAGCAACAGTTTGAAATTGGTTATGAGAGACAACAACTTGTCTCCAACAATGCCTAAATCACTGGGAAAAGATCTTAAGAGCTAAAAACTAAAGTACCAGGACAATGTCAGTTTTATTCCAAACCAGCATTTTTGATCAAATATATTTGATGTAGCTGAGACTGCACCATTATAATATTTTGTACTCTAATATGCAGCAAAAGTTTGAAATTGGTTATGAGAGACAAACACTTGTCTCTAAAAAAGCATAAATCACTGGGAAAAGATCATTCAGAGCTACAAACTGTAGAGCCAGGAAAATATCAGTTTTATTAGAAAAAAATACAGCATTTTGTCAAAAATAAGCTTAATCAGCTAAGACAACTACATTTTGAAATTTTGTACTCCAAAATACAGCAACAGTTTGAAATTGGTAATGAGAGACAAACACTTGTCTCCAAAAATGCTTAAATAACTGGGAAGAGATCATTAAGAGCTAAAAACTGAAGTGCCAGGAAAATATCAGTTTTATTCAATACCATCATTTTTGGTCAAAAATAAGCGTATTTTGCCAACATATCTCCATTTTGATATTTTGTACTCTAAAATGCAGCAAAAGTTTGAAATTGATTATGAGAGACAAACACTCTTTGGTTACACTTCATAATAAGTACACACTATTAAGTGTTAGTTAAGTTTTAATAAATACTAACTGATCCCATCTTCACATTACTTCTTTCACAAAGAATCTGGAAGTTCATCTGAATTTGAAGTTCACTATTAATGTGAAAGCTGTTTATAATACCTCGGCATCAGAGATGACTGTCCTTCTCACTGTGACTCTTGTAACACACTATTTGATGCCAGTGCAAACCTGAAAAAAGTCTTCTATTTTCTTGTGTTGCCCCTGTATGCACAGATTAAGCAGCTTCTGCATGAACATGGTGTTGGTCCTAATGAAAAAACTAGAACTTTTGGTGTTCTCTCTGACATACAATCTGGTGAAGAGTATCAACAGTTATGTGACAGTGGAGTTCTTGGCAAGAATGACTTGATGCTAATTTGGAACTGTGATGGTGCTCCAGTGTTCAATAGTTCTAAATACAGCATTTGGCCAATTCAGTGTCAGGTTACTGAACTGCCATCAGAAGTAAGGAAAAAAAACATTTTGATGACAGCGTTATGGTTTGGGCCAAGTAAGCCATCTATGTTTACATTGCTAACACCATTTGTCAAAGAAGCCTCTCTGTTAGAGACTGATGGTGTTGATTGGCACGATGCACAGGGAGGCCGTCATGTCTCTGAAGTGTTTGTGCTTATTTGTAGCTCTGACTCAGTGGCTCGTCCATTGCTTCGTAACACAAAGCAGTTCAATGGATTTTATGGTTGTGATTTTTGTTATCACACAGGTGGTAAAACCTATCCATATGACAGACCTGAACCTCCACTGCGAAATGAGAGAGATCATTTCCGGCATGCAATGTCAGCTTCAGTTAATGAGCCAGTGTTTGGAGTCAAAGGGCCATCTCCTTTGATGAAGCTTGGTCACTTCCAAATGGTAAATAGTTTCATCCCTGAATATCAACACAATGTGTGCCTTGGTGTCACTCGACAACTGTCCACTTTGTGGTTTGAAACGACAAACAGTGAAGCCCCCTGGTACATTTGCAAACAGATGGATGAGGTTGATTTGCAACTTGCAAAAATAAAACTTGTCGAGATAACCAGGATACCAAGATCAGTGGGTGAAAGGAAGTTCTGGAAAGCTTCCGAATGGCGAGCCTTTCTTCTCTTCTATGCTCTGCCTGTGTTGAAAGGCATACTTCCTGCCAGATTTTGGAATCATATGTTCCTTTTGGTGTTTGGCATATATACATTACTGCAGGATAAGATTAAGACTAGCAGCATCTTGATGGCAGAACTGGCTCTTAAAAAAATTGTCAGTGAGTTTCAAAGACTATATGGGAAAAACCACATGACTTTTAACATACACTTGCTCACACACATCGCACAAAGTGTTAAACACTGGGGACCTCAACCTTTGCATTTGAATCAAATATTGGCACTCGAAGTATTTTCACGGAACACAGTAGGTCCCGTCACAAATAGCTAAAAAATTTCTGTTGTGGAGAGAGCTGCCAGAAAAGGCCAGGCATACAATTAGAACAGAAAATGCAAAAGTTCAGTCCTTTTTTGAAGAACTTTATTTTAACAAAAGAAGAACAGAAAAATGTGACATACTGAATGAGAGTGTCAAGGGTTTTGGGCATCCCCCAATGCAGGAAAATATCCCATCTTCTCATAGACTTGCCATTTCCAGGTTATGTGGAAACACAAGTAACTGCTTCTGGTCTTACAGCTTTTTTTTTGGTTGATGGAGTTCTGTATCATAATCCAAAATATGACCGGTTATAAAAAAAGATGCAACAGTGCTGTATACTTGAAAGATGGTCAATACTGTTTAATTGATGAGTTGGTCATTTTTAAACAAAGGTGTGTGCATCAAAGCCCTACATATTGTGCCTGTACTAAACATTGCTGTGTGTTGGATGAGGCACTTGCTGAATCTAGCAGGCCTTTTTGTAAAGATTCACAGATAAATATACAAAGTACTTTCATACATGAAGTTAGGAAGACTGGAGATGTAAGTGCTATCTGGCCTAATATGATAACAATGAAATGTGTTGTTGTTGAAACAGCTGACAAGTTGTACATTACACCATTGCCAAATCCATATGAATGTGACTAATAAAGCAGTCGTGAGTTATATTAAGTTGTAGCTAATGATGAATTTTGGTAACAGCTCATGATAGCAGCCAGTGTGTGTCAAGTCTGTAACAATAATGTGATTTTGTATTAAAAATGTGAGAATTATCTCAAATAAAATCAGGAAAAAATAATTTAACCTGTTTCTGTGAGGTTTATTAACACTACATAAACGATTAAGTTCAGTCCCAGCCATGTACCATTTATTATCAGCTGTTCTATTTTGCAGCTGACATGTATGAAGTACACGTATGCTTTGAAGAAGCCAACATGCTTGGAAACAAATATTTGAAAAGGCTGCTATCAAAAGAATAAGTACAGCTACAATCCAAATTCACTTGAATGTTAGGCATGTAAGTTTGAGTACTTACTATACTTTTCCTTTGTATGTCTTGATCAAAAGTTTAAGTATATGCCAAATACACAGACTTTTCTGTATACTTTTAACTATAGGCTAAGTATACTTAGACTTTTAAATATACTTCTAAGTATAACCCAGGTATACTTACGCATTACTTTGTTAAGTATACCTGGGATAAGTACATCGAAAGTAAACTGAAAGTGTACTGTCTTGAAAATAAGTATACTAATAGCATACTTTAATAAACTTCTTTTTTGTAAGTGTCCAGGCGATTCTCTAAAGCTTCGAGCTCTTCTTCTGTATTTGCTGGCTTCACTTCATAACGTGTTCCAGCAGATGAGGTGGCAACGTGAATTGTATCCTTGATTTCGAGAAGGAGCTGAAGAACTCTCCTCTGGAATTCTAGCCAAGAAAGAAATGACCGATTATTATTTTTATAACGTAGTGAGTGCGCTCTACACCACAAAATCATTGTTTTTTCATTTGCCCAATAAAAACACACTGCAACAACTCAAAATCTTACCAAAACTATTTGTGCTATATCTAGACAAAATATATGGGGCCAGTATTGTAGCAAAAGTGTTTACAAATATGTATTTCCACCTGTGTGTGTTACCAGATCCACAAATGTGTAAAGAAGTAGCTTAGCATAATAGCACGTCGACAAAGCTGCAGTACCTCAGCAGTAAACATCCAGTCCGTGCATCAAGTCCGCAGAGCGGACACAGGTGTAGGGCATCCTTTCACATATTTAATAAATGTGATTTTGCTAGTTATAATATCTTAGTATGTAAGTATGATATTATTACAGCCTAGTAACAAAACATCATAATAATAATAATAGTATAAAGTTAATAAAGCAAAAAAAAAAAAAAAGTTATGGACCAAAGAAAAAATAAAACAGCAAGAACAATATAAATAAAACAAACTCAAATGTTCAAAAATATTTTCATCATTGCACATGGGGAAATATCAATATCATTTGATTTGTTGTAACTGTTTTAGTGCTCACTGCATAGACAGTTATCATAGCAACTATAAGGACCTGTTTATCCATTTTAGGTTTTTACTGTGAAAGGTTTTTGCCCATCAGCAATGAAGTACAGCACTGCAGTGTTGCATCTCCATCAATGGGAACGTCTAGGCTAGAGCTATCAGTCTGGTAAGGAATCTGATTATTATACAAAAGCATTAAGGTTTACTGTTGTTTTATGAATTGCAGCATTTGATACAAACTGTCAACCTTGATTCCAATTTCCACTACTTATTGACATAAATGAATTTGTTAAAAGACAATAGCTTTTTTTTTTTTTTTTTTTAACTAAAACTGACTAAAACTAGACTAAAACTTTTTTGAGTTTTCGTCGACTAAAACTAGACTAAAACTATCACGAATCGGAATGACTAAAATGTGACTAAAACTAAAACGCATTTTTGCCAAAAGACTAAGACTAAGACTAAAACTAAAATGGCTGCCAAAAACAACACTGCCTTAGAAGAAGACGTAAAAACAAAGTGTAGGAATGGAAAATCAAAGAAGGAGAGAGAGAGAAAAATGTATCTCTCTGGTTTTAACTTCTGAGGCAGGTCTCTCAGAAAGAGGGGTCTTAGATGAGTAACAAAGACTTTATCAACTTACATTTGGCCAAAATATTAAGTCTTATTTTGATAACCACCCAATATAAGCACTCCAACTGAGTAGAAAATCTTACGATTAGCTATTTGATACCAAACTGTCCATATCTGAACAATAAGAAAGAATAAAACGGTTTCAATCTTACTAAAAAAAAATACAAACTAACAAAATATATGTGTTCAACACTTAGACATATAAGTTTGCATGCCTTTGAGATGTTATGCTACCAAAACTTAATGTATAGAAAATGTATAATAAACATTTCATCAATAGAAACAGGCAATAATGCAGAGATAACAAATGTGTTTCTGGATGAAGTTCTCTCCTCAGTTTTCCACTGAGGGGCACTCTTGGTCCATCAGAAGGCTAAGCATCAGACAGAGGCTTTAAAAATTGATGAAACGTAATCATAACTTTGGCATTTTCAGGGTTAGAAAAACAGAAGTCACATCATCAGAATGCATTTTTCATGAAAGAATCAAATATCACATCGTTAGATGTTTCCATTGTTTCGTTAAAGAGTTTATAAGGTTATGGTTTTCTGTTGGCTGAAAAACATTTGTTTTCGACATTTGGGCCGAGATAGGGGGTTCAAATGCCCAGGAGGTCAAAAGTCATCTTAGGTGTCACAGAAAAATCTTCTGGGAGTAGAAAAGGATTATTAAAGTCTCTGGGAACGTAGTCTGTTCGAACACCTTATCAGGTCTCGGCCAATCATTGTTTAGGGAGGAAGTTCAGAGTAGTAAATACATCTCTAGAATCAACAAAGGTGTCTGCTGGTTGTAGATGGCGGGAAAGAAGATGGACTTTATGGCTCCACACGTCTCTAGTGAGTTTCGCTGAGGCCTTAGGAGAGAAGGAAGGGGGAGGTGAAGGCGTTCTTGTCCTCTGGAGGACTTTAATATTGCTACACATCATACAATCTCATAGCAGTATTTTTTGCACATAATTTTACAGTGTGGACTGTCTAAAGGTTTCCATCATCTTTACTGTTCCCTGAACCAATTATTCCTCGTTGGATTACTTATGTGAATAATCTGCTCTAAGCTTTAATGTGGACATAATAGGGTAAAGGTGCACAGCCACACATGACATCGCCTGAAAAGTTCAAATTTTTCATCTTTGGCAACAGAGCGATGCTGCAACTATGGTCGCACGACCAAAGTGACCTGGTAACACAACCAAGTCGCCCAGGTCGTTTCTTTTTTTTTTTTTTTTTTTTTTTTTTCTATTGCATTGCATGAGGGCTTGCATGCAAAGTGGTCACCCAGGTTGCATCTCATCTGGTGTGAACACACCTTAAATCTGACTTTCGGGGTTTACATGGACCCTCCATGAATAGCACTCTACCGGGTTTCACTTCACTTTACAGAACCAATGAAAACTCAGTTATAAATTTGCAAAACCAATGAAAGCCCAGTAATTGCTTTACAATATCAGTGACAAATAAGTTTTTACTTTGCAGAACTAGTGAAAACCCAGTTATTACTTAAGGAAACCAACCAAAACCCAGTTATCACTTTGCAATACCAGTGAAAACTCAGTTATCCTTTTACAAAATCAATGAAAACCCAGATATCAATTTGCAAAACCAATGAAAGTGCAGTAATTACTTTACAAAATATGTGAAAACAAACTTATCACTATACAACACTAATATTAACCAAGTTATCACTTTCGAAAACCAGTGAAAACCTATTTATCACCTTAAAAAAAAACAGTGAACAACCAGTTCCAGTACAAAACCAGTAAAAACCCAGTTATCACTTCACAAAACCCATGAAAACTCAGTTATCACTATACAAGATCACTTTAAACCAAGTTATCGCTTCACAAAACCAGTACAAACCCAGTTATCACCTTACCAAACATTTACAAACACAGTATTGGCTTCACAAACAAATGAAAATACACAAAGCCAAACTTCACAAAACCAGTGACAACCCAGTTATCTTTTTACAAAACCAGTTAAAACACATTTATTCACTTCATAAAACCAGTGAACACACATTTATCACTTTACAAAACCAGTGCACGTAATGATAATTAAACTGTGGAATGTATTATACAGTCTGATTCCTTGAGTTTTGTGTAATATTATGTGAATTTTGACTTTTTTCTTGCTTTTTTGCAATGTTTCATTGCACCTAGAGGAAATAAACATGTATATACCAGATACATTTTTAATTGCAACTATTCCCTGGAGAAACTGTGTATTTTCTGGAAAGAATTCCTGAGGTGCGTCCATTGCATTATCATGGGGTATGATGAAAACAGGTCACAGGGCTTCTGTATGCAGTATTTTTGTGCCAATTTACAGGAAGCTGCAGGACCCCAGCAGGCAAGTAGGCAATTGCATGTGCCATTAGTGAGCATGTTTCTAGGTAATCTACTATGACTGCACGTGCAATTGATAACAGGCGCAAAAGTGGTGTGGACTGCCCTCTTTAAAGGTGCCACCAACTGTCACCATGGAGAGTTTGGGAGAGCAGAGTGGACCTAAATGAAAAATGAAGTTTGAAGTCATGGAGATAGAGGCAAATGAACACACTGGTGAACTCCAGCAGAGACATCTAAGCGTTGCTAAAAGAAACATGATTTGGGAGGTCTCTGCTATTTTATTCCTAACTAGAGGTCGCGGTAACTTTTTTGCTGTCTGTCATTTTGGCGGACAAGGTCATCACTTTTCCCTCATGCCATATTTTTATTGGTCTTTTTGAATTATCCTTTTCTGATTCCAATTAAACATAATCTACATGACAGCATTTACATAGTTACACAGCTTCAGGGGATCTTTTTTTACATAGGTTAAAAGACCTCCTCCACGATGTATTAAGAGCACGTGTGTCTGCATGAGTATGATGGCTGGATTGTCCCTCTATTTCCAGTCCTTCATAATAACAGACAGCCTCCAAATCGTTCAGTTAGTGACGGGGACTATTTGGTTAATGTTGTTTATGACAGTTCAAACATGTTGACAGAAGATTCTCTCTCTCAGCCCTCTGTTCGTAACGCTGAGCCAGTTTGCACCTGCCTTGCAAAAAGACTGAGCGTAATCAGTTTCAGGTTTGATAAATCACATTGCGAGTGCTAAATGATTACATTTGCATCTCCTCCTTTCAGTATTTTGCAAGTTCTGATAATCTGCATGTAATCTGCATATTCATCAGGGCAAACACGCTTAATGGTTTGTGCAGGCTATCTTGCTCATTTGACAGATGCATTCCTCAGTGCACCCAGTTAATAGATCAGCTTTGTTCACTCTATCAAGATTGGATGTGTTTTTTACAAGCAAAGCTTTAGTAGGTCCAACCCAAAGTCCGGCATCTTAAAAGTACAGAGGAGGTGGTAAACAGAAGAGAGTTGGTCCTTCTCAGTCAGTTTTTCCATCGAAAGTGTCCTTTAATCTGGCTATGAGGATTTCTTTTTGGTGGAAACATCATTTTTGCCTCTTTTTACAGTTAAATTTACATTTGTGTTTGGAATGGGACAAAATAGTTAGTGTAACTTCTGAATTGAGTTTGGATTTATCATAGAGTGTGCATCAGATCCCTCCTGGGTTGAGGGCACAACAAAGCTAAATGAGCAACTGCACTTTCAGAACAAGCCTAAGAAAAGGCAACCTGCAACTGCCAACATTTCAAGCAACTTTCAAAAAAAAAAGCCCATTGTCTCTTCTAATAAGCAGACCTAGCAGCTATGATCATGGCGTGTATCCATGCATCTAACACGTAATCAGACTAACAGCATCTGGGCACGCTCAGAAGTATTAACTCAGAGACAGCAGAGGGAGCGGCTGTTCTTTACTCTTAAAATAACTAAAATAAAGGTGGTTTAACTTTTGAAAATTCATTTCTACTCAGTTTTTATTTCATTGTAAAAGCAGTTTAGTGGTAGCAGCCAAATACATGGATAAGACGTGTACGTGATTCTCTTTATGTGAGCATGCTGACAAAGACTTCCTCTGTTAAGAGGCCAAATTAATCAGAAGTGTGGTTCTAGGGTGTGATCAAAACTCTGTTAGTGTTTCAGTTTTGATTTTATATGTAGACAACCAATCGATTCTACAACTCCTCCTCTGTTATAAACAAACACTACTGTCTCCCTTGCTGCTGTCGGTGACTCTGTACTTTTTAAATTTTTGTTCTCAAATGAACTGTACTCCTGCTTTGCGACATTTTCCCCCTGCTCACTTTAGAGGAACTAAACATTGAAAGGCAAAGAAAAGGCTCGTAGCTGCCGAAGTGGGACCAGACTGGGACCAACTGTAGAGTGGGACCGGTAGGACTGTATGGTGGGACACTCCCCTCTCATCAACTGAGCATGTCTGAGCAGCTCTAGATGTGTGCAGCTGAGAAGAGAGGAGAGAGAGTGAACCAGAAAGATTTGTTTAGAATAAGTGTTTACATGAACGTCATTCAGAATAACGATCAGGATAAGCCACCCCCTCATTCAGAGTGAGCTCTTTGGGTGAGAATCCTCTGATTAACATGTTTACATGACATGGTTATTATGAACAAACGTTTATTCCCATCATTTGCGTCCATGTAAACATGATCTGTGTTCATGTTTTCTGGTTGATATTTTGATGGATTTAAGAAATACAAAAGGAGCAATTTTGACCGGCCTCACGGTGTTACTGAGACAGGCGCACATCAACTCTTGATACCTGGCAACATTAAGCACAGAGGAAGTGCTCCGAAACTGAGGGTTAAAGGACTTACTGCAGGAAAAGGCCCCCTGTGGACCCTGTCCTCTCTCTGATTTCAGTTATCAGATGCACCAGGGACTGAGGGTCTGCTGTACTCATTATGCAGTGATGGGCAGTTACGTCTCTATAAATAAAATTGTTTGTAGATTTTTGGAACATCATTGTTTTCTGAGTCAAACAGCTTTTCAGTAGTTTAGCCATTTTATTGATGAAGCAGCACAATAGCGTGTAAACAAGCTCCACGTTTACCTCATCAGAGGGAGAGCAGCAGAGCTTTGTCACTGTGCAGAACACTTTAAAGGACGAAGAAAGATGTGAGCAGACACATGAGTGGGCGATGTAGTGGACAGTGTGTTTTTACACATGACGGCAGTAATGCTGTTGAATCCTTCACACCGTCAGTGTCTGTGCTGCAGCCGCACCCATGAGCTGAGGGCGGGGACAGACGAGCAGGTGATTTATGAAATGAATCACAAAACAAACATGGATTAAATCCAGAGCGATCTGTAAAAATCAGCTAATGAACTGTTAATCACTAACTACTAAGCAGAGGCAAGCAGAGGAGCACAGCTCATGGAGAGACAGAGGACTTGATCTCGGATTAGGGGAGACAGGAACAAGGTGAACCAATAAGGTAAGATAAGCAAACTCATGTTATTATTAGGCAGTTTTCTGAGCTTGTTTGTGTTTATTTGACAGTGTTCAGGCTGTTAACTCACAAAACATGATTTCAGCTCTTAGAAAATGATTTCAGTGCCTTAATCAAGAGAAAAACATTTAAATCCAGATGATTTAGGACATTAAGCAGCTGTTTAATTACCTCTATCAAGAGGTTAATTTTTGTATGTGATTAAACTTGTTGTTTCAAATGGACGTAAGTCATTAAACAAGGTTAGTTAATACAGATCCTTTCAAGAGCAGAACTAACCTGACATGCCAGATGGACAGTTCCATAAATCCGCCACAAAAATATTTCACTAGTCCATCTGGGGAACAGCCCATAGGAAATGTTTTCAGTGGGCAAAACCTTAAAAAAAACTCCAGTTGGTGTTTGGACGATCGGTCTGCCAGTCACACTCATCACAGACTAACCCATATCAAGCCCTTTTCTGTTATGTTATCTTCTACTATCTTCATATTATCTTCTTTTACTCCTAAACAGAGACTGCGTTTTCTTGACCTACTTCTGCTGCAGTTTGTGCTAGAGATGTGACGTTCTCAAACAAGTAGTCTTTTGAACAGCTCTTTTAAGTGAGGGATGAGAACCAATTTCCAGTGAGCCGTTCATTTCCAGTTCTTAGTGAGCTGTTTGTTTGCGAGCAATAATTAAATCTAAATTGCCTGCAAATTTAAGAAACAGGCATAACATGGAAAAAAAAAGGAGTCACAACAAGCACATAGGACCGTTTAGAGTTGCTGAAGAGTTTATCTGATGACTGTCGACAGAGGCAGGCTAGTGCTACCCATATACTCTTAGTGTTTGATCTAAGCTAAGTAATGGTGGGAGAGCTTTGACTGTCTCTTCCTTGTTATTGGACGCACAGTCAAAAGAATGTTGTCTATCTGCTTGTCATGGACTCAGGAGTGAGGTAAGACACGAAAACAACAAAAATGTTGGAGTGTTCCTTTAAGAGACGTTATTTGCTGTTCTTTAAAAGAAGAAATTGGGTCCATTTCTTATAAAACTGCAGATATTGCTGCATCCATGGAGACTGCTTCAGAAGCCACAGTTGTTTTCAAACATGCAGTCACTTCCCGCTGTCGTCATGTTTTCAGTTTCCGACTCTCTTCCTTGATTGGGCCATTCTGCTTATGACCTTGAAGTCATAGGAAATTAAAGCTTGGCAAGATGGATCTGCGTGATTTCAGACAATGAAACAGGTAGGCACTGCAAGGTTTGAGCATAACTGCACTGTCATCAATATTTAAAAAGGCAAATTAAAGAGATGCAGAAACCGATAAAAACAAAGGAAAACAACTAGAGGGGTAAAACAAATATAACTGACCGACAAATATGCAGAAAAAGCACTGGTTGTGATCAAAGTTTTGTTAATACTGATGTTAAAAACAACAAAAACGACAACAACAATAATAAGAATTATAATTATAATAATTATTATAATAATAGTTATAATATCTTTGAACAGATGAAAATATCTTGGAAGTAGTGAGCTGCTTCTGCTGTGCTGCTGTTACTTAGCTGCTTGTTTTCTCCAGGCTGCAGTTTCAGTTTCTGGTTTTTAGTTAACTTCCTACAATTCACAGTTTATGGAAACACCTAGAAGGTGTGGCTTGGACACATCATCAGTGACCCGAAACACCCTGTCTCAGATCCTCAGACACAGCCCTCCCCCAGCTCAAGATATTGGGCCCTCTTATGTTCATGGGCCTCCTCCATCCAGTCTTCCCAGGGTACTGTCTGTTTCAGCATTACCACTGGCTTTGAACACTCAGGTGTTAAGACCAAATCTGGACTGAGAGATGTCCTTGCGATGTGCTCTGGAAACTCAAGCTGCTTCTGAAGGTCCACTTTCAGCTGCCAGTCATGAGCTGAGGCTTGCAACCTTGCTCTGCACTTGCTGCTTCTCCCTTGCCCTGGCAAAGGTGATGTTGTGCCTTGCTATGGGCTGATATTTGTTTAGCTGGATTCCGGTGCACATGGTGTCCACAACTGCCTTTAGCACCTGGCCGTGTCTCCATGTGTCACTTCCACCAGATGGTGCTGTTCAGGTCAATCAACAGGTATGTCTTTATACCAGCAATAAGTAGGCCTAGTTTTTTCCACCCTAATATAATATTTCTAGAATCATTGTGATGGTACATCACCTTACAACAGGTTGAATGACACCTCTGTCATGGTCTGAGGGGGTCTGTATCGCCTTCACTGACACTTTGTAACCTCAATGTGGATGGTAGGAACACTTCCACATTAATAAACTACAGATTTTTACTGCTTTGACTGCTTTACAGCATACGTCACTTCCCCCTTGAGGTGTAAGCTGAACTTTGGGAAAAGGAGCATATAAAGCAGTTTGTGAATTTTTAAAACAGATTTAATGAACAGAATTTAGTTTAAAGTAAATATGCACTTATTTTCCTAAAGTAAATAGGGACCTCTGGCTCACACTCCTGCATAGTGGGTGGCGGTAATGCTCCTCTGACGCTGGATACCACCCACTGTAAACAAGAAGAAGAAGAAAGCTAAATGTAGCGTTGTTATCATGGCGGAAGCAGCGAAAAACCCAAAGAAAGGAAATGTTTTTTCAGAGGAGACAAAAAAAAGAAAGCTGGAAAGTAATAAGCTAAATGCCTGGACAGGGATAAACATTGGCCTGGCGTTCAGTCGCTGGCATGAGCTGAAAGACAAGGAGGGATGTCTGACCGATGCTGATTTTGCCCTGTTATCATTGGACTTGTAAGTACATGATGATTTATTCAAAAAGAAACATGATCAGACTGTAACTTATCAGTCCACATGGTTTATTTGTCTTGGGACGTCCTGTCGGCTCGCTTCTCCTCCCTCTGTATGTCAACAAATGCACGTTGGTGTGAGGCGCATTGTTTTACGACAGTGCAGTTACACTCAACGACCATAGAGGCCCCTAGAGAGCTGAAAGCCGGAATCTTACTTAGTACTGCTTCAACTCATTCATGACCAAAAAACAGATAAAAATCAGGAAAAGCACCATTACATTGGTTTGCAGTATGTTAAAAACACACTCCTATCTTAATATGGTCTACTGATTTAAATCTTATGAAAATAGTCAAATCCAGCTCTTCTTTAGTCCAGGGTATCTGGTGGCCTTTTATTTATCAGTCAAAGTTTCCGTTCTTCCTTTGTCTGTCTCCTTCTCTGATGGACAGTGGGATGTGATCAGAGCCAACTGCCTGTAATGAAACTGGACACGGTTGTGAAGTTCAAGGTGATGTTTAGTTACGAGGTGGTTGATATTTCCTGTCTGACTGCATATTTGCACTCTACCAGCGTGTCCTGCAGGCGTCTTTTTGTTTTCCCAGCATGGAAGCCTTCACTGTCTCCTGCATTGTTGGGAATAATTATCACAAAACACCAAAGTTTAAGATCAAACTTCATATTTAGGGGAACTGTAAATGTATCCTTAAAGGGAAAATCTGTGCTCTCCAGAGCTGACAGTGTTGTTAGGCTTACATGTGCTGCTGTGTTCTTATATATAAACCAGAAAACATGAAAACATGGACCAACTGCTCTGTGATGTCATCTGAAAAAAACGAACAGTCAATGCTGTCCTGCGGAATGACTACAGTAATGCTGGTCTAAACCTGAATGATTTTACTCCTTTACATACACTGTCAAGGTCAAATGTAGGCCTATATTAGAGTAAAATGATACTGCAATATTTATTTGTTAAATATTTAACCTGACACCCAACATGGACTATTCGATACATTTCACTAGTCCTCCTGGGCAACACACATTTGAAAGTGTTTGGAAACCTTTCAGATGCAGATCCAGCAGGTGACTGGATGATCTTTCTGTCAATCACATTCACTATGGGCGAATCAGACAATTTTGTCCAAAGGCAGTACTGCCACGGCGTAAAGGACAAAATGTGAGCCACTTTGTGAAACAAGCTCCCTCCAAAATATGTCACACAAGGGCGTTGATGTGAAACCTGTCAGAGTCAGATTCATCAAGGGGTCACCGTGAAACCCTATTAAACCCTATATTTATTTATTAAAAAAAAGTTTGGTAAAGATGATGTCATGGATGTGGTCAATAAAAAAAGGCTTTGGCATTTATGGCCGAAGCAATGTGGAGGGTGAAAATTGTTGCAAATCAAAAATCAAATGTGGCAAGAGAAATCACTGCTGCAGCACAGCAGCTGCTGGGATTTAAGGGTGTAGATTCAAAAGAGGTATGGGAGGCTACCTACTTACAAAATAAAGATGGACACACTGCAAATGAGGGACAGGAACTACTGCTGAGAAGAAGAGATGGACAGCAGAGATGGCGATTATGTTCTACATCGTACAATGGAATGCCAGGAGTCTAACAGCAAAGGAATCAGGGAAAAAAAGTTTAGGAAAATTCAGGAAAAGCCAGAAATCATCTGTTCAAGAAACATGGTTAAAACCAAACTTGGATTTTAAAGTCAATGGATATAAATGTGAAAGGAAAGATAGAGAAAACAGGACAGGAGGGGGCTGTGCTACCTTTGTTAAGATGGGAAGACATTACAGAAGGAAAGAAGCTGAGATGGATCTGGAGTGTGTAATTATTGAGGCATGGACCAACAGGGGAAAAATTACTAACATCAACCTATATAATCCAATGAATAATCTGTAAAGGAAGCATTTGCAGGAAGTATTCATTCATTCATTTCTATACTGCTTATCCCTTTCAGGGTTGCGGAGGTGCTGGAGCCTATCCCAGCTGTCATTGGGCGAGAGGCGGGGTACACCCTGAACCGGATGCCAGCAGTTCGCAGGGCTACATAGAGAGACTGACAACCATTCATGCTCACACTCATACCTAAGGATAATTTAGAGTCACCAATTAACCTAATGAGCATGTTTTTGGTCTGTGGGAGGAAGCCGGAGAGAACCCATGCATGCACTGGAAGAACATGCAAACTTCACACAGAAAGGCCCTGCCGACCTGGGGATCGAACCAGCGACCTTCTTGCTGTGAGGCACATGCACTACCATTTGCAGGAAGTGATGGACAAAATCAGCGCACCAACGGTCTGGGTAGGGGATTTCAATGCTCATAATGAGTTATGGGGAAAACAGAAAAATGACAGGAAGGGAATTATGATAGAGGAGTTTATGGATAAAATAATCTGGTAGTATTGAATGATGGTCAGCCATCATGGTTTAGGGAAGGGCAATCCATTTCATCTGCAATAGACATCACAATGGTATCAGCAGAGTTAGCAGCAGTAAGTGGATGGCAAGTAATGGACCAGTACACCATGGGGAGTGATCATATACCTGTAATGAGCAAATCTGGAAGGTGTTTGATTGAGGAACCAGATAACCTAGCAATGTGATTTAATTTAAAAAAAAAACAAATTGGATAAAGTATGATGAAAAATTTAATGAAGAAATAGGCTTGATAGATAGCGAACATGGTATAGAGGAATGGAACAGATCAATCTCCAAATACACATGGTCAGCAGCAGCAGAGACGATCCCTATGAAGAAGGTCACTAAAAGATGCTCTATGGTTCCATGGTGGAATGAAGAGTGCAACAAAGCTATTCATGCCAGGAATGAAGTATACAAGAAACTGAAAAGATATCCATTAGAAAGCTATGTAACTGAATATAAGAAGATGAGGGCCAGAGCTGGAAAGACCATAAAAGAGTCAAAAAAAAAAAAAACGAGCTGGAGAGATTTTTGTTGCAAACTGGGGCCTGAGATCTCTACATAGAAAATGTGGAACTTAGTTCATATAATGTCTGGAGTCCGCAAGCAGAGCTGTCTGCCTATCCTCTGTGGAGAGGAGGCTATAAACAGTAAACATTAAGCAGATATGTTAGTAAAGCAATTTCAAAAAGTTCATAGCTCAGACAAAATAAGCGAGGGAAATAAAATAATAAGAGAAGAAGTAATAACAAGACAAATTAGTAAGCTGCAGGAAAATAATTATAACTCAGATGCTATTAATAATTATTTTACATTATATGAGCTAAAAAGAGCAATAAACCAAGGCAAGGACACAAGTGCAGGTAGAGATGGACTAGAGTACCAACTTTTTAAACATGCAGGAGTTTGCGTATTAGAGGAGCTGCTAGCATTAATTAACAGTGTGTGGGAGTCTGGCAAATTATCCAAAGAATGGAAACATGCATTTATTACCCAAATTTTGAAACCGGGGGAAAAAAGCCGAGTGACCCCAGTTCTTATCGACCAATAGCCCTGACATCAGTTTTATGTAAAATCATGGAGGGTATGATAATATATAGATTAGTGTACATGCTGGAAAAAAGTGGATACTTTGTGCTGTACCAGAATCAGTTTAGGCAGGGTCGTTCAACAATGGACTCAGTCATGAACTTTGATGTAGATACAAAGAGAGCTACAGCAAACAAAGAAGCAGTTGTTATGATATTTATTGACACTGAAAAAACACATGATAAGTTATGGAGAGAGGAACTGTTAATTACCTTACATGATGCAGGAGTAAGAGGGAGACTATTTAACTGGATTAGGGATTTTTTAGGCAACAGGGCAATACAGGTTAAAGTTGGTAGTGTGTTGTCTGAAGAGGTAGAAGTGGAGAATGGCACCCCCCAGGGAAGTGTGATCTTCAACATTTTAATCAGTGGCATATTTAGTACAGTGAACAGAGACCATGGTTTTTCATTATTTCATGATGACACTATTTGGGAGCGAGGAAGGACTCTCACTCACATTTTCAATAAAATGAAGAAATGCCTGGATAAAGTGGTTGATTGGACAAAAAAATGGGGTTTTAAAATCTCCATTACTAGAGGCACCCTCCAAATCCAGACCTGACCTTATAATGGAAATGCACCTTATTTTGTATAGAATTAACAAAATAGGGTGTGAAGTGGATTCATCTGGATGCCAACACACGTGGGTATACAGGGGAATGAGGAAGCAGACATTATGGCTAAAAATGCAGTAAAGCAGGAAAAAGTAAAACACGAAAAGGTAAAACAGGAAGAGGTTTTTCGTCCGCCAGAATTCTCAACTGTTATATATCAGGCAGCAGAAGAAATGAGGCAGAACTCATGGGATATGGAAGGCAAAGGCAGGGTATTTTACAATAAAAAGAGTAAGGAAAGGAATAACTGCTTTGGGTGCAGCAGGAGGGCTGCAGTAGTCATCACTCGAATAAGACTTGGACACTGTGGTCTTACAAGTGGACCGGCTCTGAATGGGAAACACTGGGATCGACAATGTGAATGTGGAAAGGCAGAGACTGTGACACATGTAATTTTACACTGCAAGAGATACTCATCTCAAAGGAGAAAACTTTTAAGAAATCTGGGAGCAGCTGGGGAGACTGTTTTTAACATGAACACACTGCTGAATCTGGAAGACTGGAACATGAAACAAATGTCCTGAATTTTGATGGATTATTGAATCATAACACATCAGGACACTCCGCCTGCAGGATCTGAGAAAAAGATGTGCGATGACACTGTTCAATATTTCAATGACCATAATTCTTGAAATAGATAAATGTGTGAAGAGTAAATTTTAGCTCCAAAGTTTCTGTAACTTTCTTTTAAATGTTAAAACACTGCTCTGTCTTCAGACGAGTCTGTCTGTGTCTGCAGGTTTATGAACTTTGTACAATGATTTGCTGTCGTTTTGTCAAATGATTGAAATTTAGAGCTGTGAATAAAAAGGTTCACTAAGTCAACCTGATGAGCAAAGTCAGACTCTGATTCACAGAAACATTTTGATTGTTGTGTTTTAATGCATCACATCCTTCACTAAGCATCAAGTTATGGCCTCTGTCATTTCACTGTCATGTTGTATTTTATTTATTTGAAGTCAAACTCATAAAACTATAAGTTCTGTTGTTTGAAATGACTTCAATGTTTTTGTTGTAGCACACTGTGGTCATCATTCCCACCCCTACCTTTTGCTGAATATCACATCTGCTCTACTGAGCTCTTTCTTTCTTGTCTGTTTGATTCATATTACTAAAGAATTTAACATGCAGCATTTCACACACATGGACTTCATCAGGGCGTCACATCCAGGCACAAATGTTCAGCATGTTTATTGATTTTGAGAGAAATGACGACACAATCGATGATTAAACACGCACACTCTCTGCCCCTCACACAGTCGGGAGAGAAAAACAGAGCTTTTTAAAGAGCATGTTGAGCCTCGAGCGCTTTAATAAAAGCATCATCCTGATTAAAGATCACTGGGAAAATCTGATCTGCTCTATTAAATATCATAAGGTTGCAGGTTCAAGCCCAGCTCTGTCTGTCACATGTCATTGTGTCCTTGAGCTAGGCACTTCACCCCAGTGTGCTCCCACCGCTGCTTCAGTGGTGTGTAAATGAGCTTGAAAAGGGTGTGAAAGGGTAGATGTGGCCTGTGTTGTAAAACTGCTTTGAGTGTTCAGAAAGGTGAGGAAAGCTCTTTCTATGCTCAAGTTCATTTACCATTCTCTGAAAATTCTGTGCTTTTGTATTTTAGAGGTCCAGCAGCCTTGAGAGAGTAAAGAGGAGGTTCCTTCAGAGCAGCAGGAGAGGAGCTCCAGTCTGAACCAGAAGATGACCGAGCCTCTGCACATTAAAGAGGAACCAGAGGAACCCTGCAGCAGTCAGGAGGGAGAGCAGCTTCAAGGACCAGAGGGGGCTGATATCATCAAATCCCCTTTTGCTCCTGTCCCTGTGAAGGGTGAGGTTGAGGGAGAGGAGCCTCAGTTCTCACAGCTCCATGAAATTCAAACTGAAGAGATGGAGAGAGGAGCTGATGGAGAGGACCGAGGACCAGAGGCAGACAGACACTTTGACCACGAGAGAGATGCACAAGCAGAGACTGAAGACTGTTCTGAAGCAGAGACTGATGACAGTGCTGATTGGAGGGAAGGGACAGAACAAAAATCACACAGCTTCTCTGAGCATGATAAAAGATTTAAACTTAAAGAGACTCTTGAAGACCATGAGAGAAGTTATTCAGGAGAAAAAACAGCCAGTAGCTCTAAGTGATGTCAAAGACTGACCTGCAAAAGTGCTTTAAAAGTTTGTATGAGAATCAGAGAGAGAGAGAAACTGATCAGCTGCTTTGACTGTGGGGCAAGTTTTGTACAAAAATGGCCATTGAAAATACACAAGGTGATTCACACAGGAGGGAAACCTTTCAGCTGCTCACAGTGTTGTAAAAGTTTAAGACAAAAAAGGGATCTAACTAAGAATATTACAAATCTCACTGAAGAGAAACCCTTCAGCTGCTCACAGTGTTGCAAAAGTTTAAGACACAAAGGAAATCTGACTAAGCATATGATAATTCACACTGGAGAGAACCCTTCAGCTGCTCACAGTGTTATAAAAGTTTTAGACAAATTTTTAGTCAAAGAGTGAACTTGATTAGTCACATGAGAGTCCACACTAAAGTGAAATCTTTAGCTCCTGCAGCTGAAATAAAAACTGAAGTGGACCCTCCTCACGGCTCCGTAGAGATTAACAGAGACCCTTCAGCAGGAGCAAGGGATTCTCTTGCTTTTCTTCTTTGACAGGACGGTTGTGCCAGAGGTCAGTCTTTCTGTCACAGTCAAAGTGATGAAAACAGGGGCAGTGACAGGAGCACATGGAGAGGACTGTGGAAGACCTGAATCTGTCAGGGACTCGAACCCAAAGAGACATTTACAACCAGAGACTGAGGACAAGGCTGAAGACTTTTCTGAAGCTGATGTTAAAGACAAAGACTGAGATTTTAGGATGGAGCCCAGACAGCATTGTCACGTCATGTTTAAACCTGGAAGAATCCTGAATTTCCATTTGGCCATGATGCTGTTGAGGTGCTGATGACAAACCGCATAGCTGATTCACACAATTCTAGCTCATCACAGTGACATTTCTGATTGGAGGAGCTCGTCTTTATCTGCAGGCTTCCATGGTGACACCAGAGCTGGGTGATATGTCCTTACAAGAAGGTTCTTGATTTTTCTACAACACTTGACATTTGATTATAAGTTTTTTTTTCCCTCTCACAAAAAAATAAAGTACAACTGACACAGAAATCATGTTCACTAAGTTTTGCCTTAATTCTATAAAAATTTGTCTCGAACTAAATTGAATTTGTCTTCAAATTAAAGTGCCTGCTGCAATGTTGTCATCAAAGCTACCCTGTGTAGTTTGGATGTAGGCAGGCTTGTCTACATTTATACTTTAAGCTTTCACAACACACTATTGTGGAATTCTCTTATCGTACTTTGAGCTAAAAAAACATCAGTCCTTAAAGTTTTCTTGTGCACAAAATGGCTGACTCTACCATTATGAAAACAGTGACAGTTTCCAGTATTTTATCTTCAAACATTGACACAACTTCCAAGTTTTAGGGACAGTTTCACTGCAGGAGTCCAGAGATAGGGTAAAGTAAGTGACTTAGAGAGCCGAGGAAAAGAAGAAAGGATTTTACATTTATTTTTCAGTAATTGTTTTTACAGCCCTTGTTGGCACCTACAGCTGAGTTTAGCCTGCATGTAAATCTAGACAGTCACTGTTGAGCTCTGTGGTGACCAAAGCTGCACTAACATCATCTGTTATTAGTTCAGGTAACAGAAACACTGATTTGCAGGATCCTGATATCAACCTGCTGAAAAAGTTTCTCTGATACTGATCCAGTCCAAAACTTTGTCCTCAAGTGCTGAGATTTGCAGCCTAACTGATCAACAGTTCTTCTTAAATCTAACTTACATCCATGTCTGCAGCTTTGTGCCTTTGACCTTCAAACATGCTGAATGAAGTTGTACCATGTTCTTGTATCTGAATTTAACGGTGTGATTAACAGTTTGAAGCAGATCTGTGTTTTCAGAATAAAGTGTTGAAAAAGTAACAAACTGTATAGAAGTGTGACGTTTCTGCAGATGCTCCACCTCCACACCGATTCTGTGTGTTGAGACTGAAAGGCTGGTGCTGTCCAGGAGAGAGGACTGAAGGATGATCAAGTAAATGTAATGAGAGCAGCTCAAGTCTCTGAGAGGTGAGGTCAGACTCTGATCAATGATCTCCTCTTAAAATCTGAGACAGCACAGTCCACAGCATCTGGACCTCTCCCTCTCCTCTTGTGAACCAGTAGCTGCATGAAATGTCTGATCCTGGATCCCCTGAGTCGACCTTTCACTGTGATGTCTTACCACTGTGACATCAGTCTTTCCAGCACATTAGGTGGAGGTGTGATGGCCGCTCCAGAGCACAGACTGTAAAATGGCTCCATCCCAAACAGCACACTCATGGACTTTAAAGGGATAGTTCAGCATTTTTGAAGTGGGGTTGTATGAGCTCCATATGGCCACTAAGTACCTTAGATGCAGTAGAACGTTTTCTCCTCTCCCTCAGTAAGCCACAGTCTGTAAGAGTCTGTTACGCAGATATAGCTGCATACAGGGAAGTAACGTACCAAGAACAGAGGGTATTTTCGCCGCCTACAAGAACTCCCATCAAAAAGTAATACCACAGTTTAAGAGTACGCTACCTAGAAATGTTTTTAAGTGCATTAACTTTTCGGGAATACAAAGTTTATCTGGAACTAACCGACTCACGTCATGTATTCCTCCGTGCAGCACTGCCACGAGCCTCTGAATCACTCCGCCTCCCTCTCAGCTGTTGTAAACATAACAAGCTAGCAGCTTCAGGCGCCGGTTGTAGCCTCGTGTAACTTTTATCAAGTATTGTAATTCTTTTGTTCTGACTCTTAGCAGTGTGTAGGAAATTAAAAACGAGTGATTATGACAGCGACGATGAAGTTCCATTCACTTTGGAGCCAAGAGGATATCTTTATGAACCAGAGTTCGCAGAAGAAGAGCTGCTGCAGATGGAGACCGAACAAGCCGAAAGAAACAGAGAGGAAGCATCGGTGGAATCTGGAGGTCAAGAAAGAGTCTGAAATTCACAGTGGTGCGAGTGTATGAACTGCGACTCATTGCTCACGGACCCGGAGTGCTGCTGCTGCCATGAGTGGACCTTGGTTACAGACCGACTTCAGGATCTGTCTGAGTCAGAGGATACCGGTGACTCTCTCACACTATCTGCGCCACTCATCATACAGATTTTCCTGCTCTTCTGAATCCTGGAGTGTTGTGGACATTCTTCAATTTCCCGAAGATAAACTGGAAAAAACTTCCCAAAACTGAAGGACCTTATGACAGTTTATCCTCAAAGTAATAATGATCTGTCAGAGACAAACAAGCAGAGTAGAGGAGGCTGTTTACCGTAACATTGCAGACTGATTGTGTGTGTGTCTGTCACACACACACATGCACACACACACACAACCATTACTGTGTATTAGCCTCTAACTTTTGCTACAACACAATCTTAGCTGTTTCTGATGGAATAATATAAATATACCATCTCCTAAATGCAAGAACATATTTAGATTTTGCCATGACTTTATATAAATAGTATATAGATTTATAGATATGTACACACAATCTGTCAGGTAACGAGAGATGTAGGCATTTGCTGTATATGTTTACAACAGCTGAGAGGGAGGCAGAGTGATTCAGCAGCTCATGTGAGTCGGTTAGTTCCAGATAAACTTTATATTCCCGAAAAGTTAATGCACTTAAAAGCATATCTAGGTAGCGTACTCTCAAACTGTGGTATTATTTTTTGATGGGAGTTCTTGTAGGCGGCGAAAATACCCTCTGTACTTGGTACGTTACTTCCCTGTTTGCGGCTGTATTTGCGTAACAGACTTTTACAGACTGTGGCTTATTGAGGGAGAGGAGAGGATGTTCTACTGCATCTAAGGTACTTAGTGGCCATATGGAGCTCATACAACCCCACTTCAAAAAATGCTGAACTATCCCTTTAAGGCATGTTCACAGTCAGAGTATGAGGGCATTGTGGAATCCTGAAGTCCATGAGGACCCTGATGTGGACCTTTTAGCTGAAAATATATATGATTGATAAAATAATGATATTAATAATTCATGCAAGTGCATATTTAATGGTAAAACAGTCAGTGAAAATTGACATTTTAGTATATTTATGTCATGGTTGTTTATTGATCATTCAAAGAGTAACCTGTTTTTAGTCAAATAGTCACAAAATTTGAACATTTATCATTTTTGTGTTTGATAATGTGTTGCCATAAATCACTATTTCAGTGAGAGAAACAAAAATATTAAACAATAAATGTTTTGAGATTATATTCCTAAGTATTTTTTTCAGGTGATGACATATAAGTGTGTCCCAAGGGCGAGCATTTGGACTGGGCTAATGACTGCAGAGTTTTAACTTCCTCAACCAGTCACCATGGAGATGACCTGTGTAGCAAGATGAATTCCTCAGATATTAAAAGGACAAGAATTTCTTCACTTCCCCTCTTCCTTCTCTTCTGAAGACCCCACTATAACTCACTGAGACATGTGGAGCCATAAAGTCCCTCTTCTTTCCTGCCATCTACAATGAGCAGAGGCCTGATAAGGTGTTCTAACCAATTACATTCCCAGAGACTTATATAATCCTTTCCTCCTGCAGAGATTCTTCTGTGACACCTAAGATGACTTTTGACCTCCCTGGTTATTCGGACTCTTCATCTCTGCCCAAATGTAGAAAACAGATCTACATCTAACGATGTGATATTTGATTCTGTCATGAAAAATGCATTTTGATGATGTGACTTCTGTGTTTCTAGTCTTACAAATGCCAAAGCTATGAATATGCCGCATTA
Source organism: Cetoscarus ocellatus (assembly GCA_037902135.1). Lineage (NCBI taxonomy): Eukaryota > Metazoa > Chordata > Actinopteri > Labriformes > Labridae > Cetoscarus > Cetoscarus ocellatus. Next base: position 245,798 of record JBAMNC010002084.1, on the reverse strand, counting down.
TTTATTTTAAAGCCTCTCCTGATGCTTAGCCTTCTGATGGACCAAGAGTGCCCCTCAGTGGAAAACTGAGGAGAGAACTTCATCCAGAAATGCACCTGTACTCTGCATGATTTCCTGTTTTATCGAAGGAATGTTTATTATAGGATTTCTATACATTAAGTTTTGGTAGCATAACAGTGTTAACCACATATATTTTGTTTGCTCATATTTTTAAGAAGAATTTAACATTTTCTTCTATCTTATTGTTTAAATATGGACATGTTTGATATCAAAACATTCATCTTAGGATTTCCTACTCAGTTGGAGTGTTTATATTGGGTGGTTTTCAAAGTACGACTCAATATTTTGGCAAAATGTAAGTTGATAAAGTCTTTGATAGTCATCTAGAGCCCTCCTACTGTGTGACAGCCCTTAGAAGTTAAACTAGAGAGACACATTCTTCTCTCTCTCTTCTTCTTTGACTTTTCATCTCTACACTTCGTTTGACGTCTTCATCTACGTTATCATCCGTTATTCTTTTTGTCAACGCGGCTCTCCTATATCGTTTTTGTCTAAGTTTTGTCTAAGTAACGTAACACACCCGCCAGTTTTCTTTATAAGCCAGTAAGCTGTAAAACTCTAAAGATTTGTTTCATAGTAAATGGACTTTAGTTATTAATCATGGAAACAGTATTTTTCTGGCCAGCGAATTAATTTTGGAATTAATCACGAATCATCTTTTTGTAGCAGGATGAGGTTGCTGCCACCCTCATCCGCACATGACTCCCAGGGTGTGTGTCAGCCAATGACCGCCTGGGGGCGCCCTATAAAAGGAGGTAGGGAAACCTACCTCTTGCTTGGCGATTCTCGGCTCCATTCACTTCCGGGTTCACCGGCACCCACCGCTGCTCACACACAGATGCCCGGTGTGTTACTCCCTTTGGGATGCCTCCTGTAGCTGCGATCGGCACGTAATGTCGCCTCTCCCTCGGGGTGGATAAGCGGTGATCTGCCTGGGCTGCTTTGTTTCCCGGGGCTGCTTTGCTTCGCTTCCTGCTTTGCTTCACAGGACCGCTTCGTTGTGCTGAGCTTCACTCTGCCCGGTGATACCGGGCTGGCCTTCGCTCCGCTTACTGGTCGGTACTCCTCGCTTTTATCTGCTTGCTGCTCTGTGTTTCGTGGGAGTGGGGCTCCTTTGTGCATGCGCCCCCGGCTTGGCCTGGATAAGCCGCGGGCCGTCCAACGCCCCGCATACATATGACCTGACGCCTCAGCGCCTATCGGCCCGGCAGGCTACGAACTTTTATTGACTATTGGGTTTGGGAATTATTGATGATTTGGGGTATTGTTTCTACTTTTGTTGTGCCTAGTAATTGTTATGGATTGTTACTTTCTCTTTTTGTTTGGGGACTTTAGTAGTGATTGATTTAGTTTCCTTTGTGATTAATTTCATTTTCTTTATGATCAATTTTGTTTGGGTTTATTAGTGATTAATTTAATCTCCCTTACGATAAGTTTCTTTGGGGTTGATTTGTGGTTTCTTTCCTGTTTGGGTTTAATTAATTGATTATTGATTTATATATTTATTTACTTTAGGGGGCTTAGCGGTTTAGGTTTTGGGTATTTAAGTATATTTGTTCATTTATTTTGAAGTGATTTATTGTTTGTGGCCCTTCTTGTTGGGTGGTTTGGGGTATAATTAGATTTTGTTATTTTGCTTTAATTATTGGTTAGGGGGATTTGTTACTCCCTTTAATTGATATTAATTTGATTAGGTTGGGTGTAGCGGGATATTCCTTTTTTTGAACCATTTGAGTTTGTATTGTTGTGTTCAAGTTCCCCTTCTAATTTAATTTTCTTGTCCTTTCAGAGCTGGGAGCCACTGGTGGAGAAGTGGTGTTTAGGGTGGTGGTGTCCCCCTCCTTGGTGTGCTGTGTTCCATCCGTGCAAGTGAGTGTGCGTCTGCCACGAGCGTCTGGGGTGATTTTGGTTAATTTTTGGTTCCGTTGGGACACCCCTCTGCCCCTCATCAGCCCCTCTTCACCCCTGGTATGCCCCAGTCTCTGATTGGTCCCCTTAATTTTCCCCCTTTCCCTTTTTAACTGAGTTTTAATAAGGTTTACCTTTTTGTTTAATAAAGATTACCTTTTTGTTTATACTGGAATCACGTCTCTGGCTCGTTCAATAACGGACCTGTGTCCTTCTGGTAAGGTGTGATTCCTTGGGTGCAATTCCCAAGGTGGCGTTGTCAGGCATTAACCTTCTATGGCTAGAATTATTTGAAGGGGATTGAGGTTCAAGCTCTCAGCTCAGGGTACCCCACATACCCTTCCCCTCCTCCAGACTCCGTTGCCACATTTTCATCTAATCGAGACCTCAAAGCTACAAGCTCCAGTTCACTGGACAACAGAACCTGTTTCAGTCCAGTCTAAGATGGCACCTTTCTCCCATGAAACCCGGGACCAGCTCGCTTTTGGGACATCATGTCACTGGATCCATCGCGCTGGGTCAAGTGTGGACTTCCTAACCTGCCTTTGGGACAACCCAGAACCAAAATAGTCCTTCAACTCCCCAGTAGCACCTGGACCAGTTGGGAATCCCAAAACAACGGAACAACGTCATAGTAGGACTGCGGTTCTGAAGTCCTCCAGATGGGCTTGAGTGTCTTGGTTTAACTCTCATAATAACTACCCCTGATTTGACCTTTCTAAAGTAGTTTAATTCTTAAATTAATCCTCAATAACCACTCAATATACTTACATGTTTCTTTAGTGTATATAACTTCTTTCCTTATTCACAGCATCGTTGATCAGTATGACTGACAGTTATTCCTTAAGTGCTTTATTTTGTGTTACTTTAGTTTATCCTATACATCTATCATACATTTTAATAAATCACCCTTAAATTCAAAGTTCTGTCTGTTGGTATTTCGTTTGGAAGATTGACATCACTATATGAGAGCTCTGTCTTGCGACTGATGAAATTGATCAAGTTTGATTTAATTGATTTATTTGATTTAATTGAAATAATTAGGTAATCAATAAATGAATGAACAATTTGCCTTTTTTATATAAAAAGGATGGTGCCCCCTAAATTAACGAGTGAAATTTGTTATTAAATGAATATTAATTTCTTTAATATCCAGTTATATCCAGAAAAATTATCGCTACGCCTGTCAGCCAATCAGAGCAGACTGGGCCCGTATGGGGAAGACCGACTTAAAGTGGCAAGACCACAGACCGATTGAGAATCCAGGTGGATCAGGGGCAAACAGTGAATGAAAACTGGAGGGTATTTTGAACATTAGGTTGTGAACATGCTCGAGCAGTCATCAGAAAAGAATTTAGGAACTAGAGTTAAAGCAAAAGCTGAGCTCTTTAGAGCTGAAACATGAAATCAGAGCTTCATCTTGGATCTGATGTTCAGTGAAATGAACAAAAAGCGATTTTGAGTAATAACGACTGACACTGTGTGTAAATAAGTCAATAGACTTCAGGGTTTGACTGCTGCCTGGATTAAACACAAATGCAGGTCTGTTGTCATGGTTACAGCTCTCTCATTGGACTATCATGATGAAATGTGTCAATGAAAGTTTGAAAATACAATTTTCTAATTGATCCAAATTTTGGGTAGAACAGATGACTCTACACTTTAATTTTGAAGGCCAGGTCAGTGAATAGGAAGTAAATTTTTATTTTCAGGTCTCAAGGCTTCTCCCATCGAGCACAGTCAGCATGTAATGGAATATGAATGATGAACACCAAGAACCAGCTGCACATTGATCCATGTATTTATTTAACTGATACATTTATTTATTTGATATAATAAAGGGGGGTTTGTTCGACCCCCCTGTCCCCCTCCACGACTTGTCCCCCGTCCAGCAGGACATAGTACCTGCTGAGAGGACGTGTGAATGTCCATGTCAGTGAATGAGCCTGATAATATGAGGGCTGCATGTGTGAAAAGGGCTTTAGGGATGCTGGCTAGTCTTCTCTGTGGCAGCTCCCACAACTGCTCTGACCTGTCAAAGACATGAGGTCACAGCGCCCCCTAATGGACTCATGCAGCACTCTGAGATCCTGAGTTCAACCACAGAAATTAAGAAGGAGGGGCTTCTCACTGCATCACTGTGTCCATCCTACCACCTTCACTTGTGTCCTTTCCTTGCATCCTAGCTCCTTGATGTCAGGAAGAGAGGCGTGACAGAGGAGGCAAGAACAGCACTTACACAAACATGAAATATATAGAGCACACTGACAGGCTACTTTATTAGGTACACGTTTCATCCTCCCTGTTTGTGCTCTACGTGCATTTCCAGTGTCTGACAGGAGGTGGCAGTGTTTACCAAGAATGGCCTTTGAAGTCATGAGGCCAAAGTCCAAGTGAATGTCCATCAGCAGAGACGGTGAGGGCACTGAGGGCTCTAATTTCGTAGACCAGGCGCAGGCGCGGCTCACCTGCCCTGCGCCGCGCCAGCTGGGTGTGTCCAGGGCATTTTGCAAGTTTCGTGCACGGCGCAGTCTGACGCAGGGAGGCACACCCACGCCTCCGTCCTTCCCACCGGTGCAGAGAGGGAAGAGAGAAGGTGTGAGTGGGTTTAAAATAGCCAAGTGTAATCTTCACCAATCAAATGAATGCCCCTCCTCGCCTTTAAATGCGCCGCAAGTGAGGGGCAGTGACAATTTCACCTTGGTGGTGAAGAAGGTCAGAGCCGCTGTCACTTTTGCAGCAACTGGGAGAGCGCAGGGGCCACCGGGCCATGCATCGGGCACCGCAATGCTCGTTACCATGTGGACCAACTCGCAGGACAGATGAATCTGTTCCTGTGTCATAAATAGGAGTACAAAATTAAGTGATAGTTACATTTAAACACAGCAGCAGGCTAATCCATTCATCATGCTTGTGATCCACCTGCATTCCTGCTCTGTCATCGCCAAATAGCAGAACCTTTGGTGAAATACTCTCTCCCGGTATCTCCTCCTCATCCTCCTTGCAATAATGTACTCCATCTTTTTGACATCAAGTCAAAAATAAAGATTAAAACAGAGAAATATGGGCAATGTTGCTTGTAAATTTTGGCAGTTGCAGGTTGCCTATTTTTGGGCTTGTTTCAAAAGTGCAGTTGCTCATTCGGGCTTGTTTTCCCCCAACCAGGAGGATCAGATGCTGCTCTACGACCAATATAAACTCAATTCAGAAGTTACAAAAACTATTGTCTTCCACAAATGAATATTTTACTGTAAAAAGAGGGGTAAAATATGATGTTTCCACCAAAAAAAATCCTTGAAGCCAGGATTAGATTTATTTCTAATGTACCTATTAATGTTTTCAGCATAATGAAGCTTTTAATCCATTACAAAATAATATAATCAGAATCAGAATCAGAATCAGCTTTATTGGCCATGTATGTTAGACATACAAGGAATTTGTCACTGGTTCACTTCACTCTCCAAGTACAAAAAAATAGGTACACACAGTGTACATCCTATATTATAAATGAGAAGTTTAAAAAATTAAGTTAAGGTGAGAATAAAAGATAGAATATAGTATTACAATATGTAAAATGTGCAAGATAAAAATGATAATAAAAAAGAAACAAGGTGCACAGCTGCATATAAATGGGATGATGATATGTGCAATGACTGGTCATATATAGGGACAATAGACAGGCAATTTGCAGTTATGAGTTCAGTATGGCAACAGCCTGGGGGAAGAAACTGTTCTTATGCCTGGTGGTTTTAGCGTACAGTGGGGAGGAGTCTAAACAGTTTGTGTCCAGGATGTAAGGGGTCTGCAGAGATGTTACCTGCCTGTCTCCTGATTCTGGACCGGAACAAGTCCTGGATGGAGGGCAGTTTGGTCCCGATGATTTTCTCTGCAGACCTGATTGTCCTCTGCAGTCTGTGTCTGTCCTGCCTGGTTGCAGATCCAAACCAGACCGTGATGGACGTGCAGAGGACAGACTGGATGATGGCTGTGTAGAAGTTGACCAGCAGCTCCTGGGGCAGGCCGAACTTCCTGAGCTGTCGCAGGAAGAGCAGCCTCTGCTGCGCCTTTTTACGGATGGTGTCTATGTGGGGGGTCCACTTCAGGTCCTGTGAGATTGTGGATCCCAGAAACCTGAATGTGTCCACAGTAGACACAGTGCTGTCCTTGATGATGAGTGGGGGGAGAGTCGGGGGGGGGGGGGGGGGGGGGGGGGCTCCTGAAGTCCACTGTCATCTCCACAGTCTTGAGCGGGTTCAGCTCCAGGTGGTTCTGACCACACCAGAGGATCAGCTGTTCTACCTCCTGTCTGTATGCAGACTCGTCCCCGTCCCGGATCAGTCCGATGACAGTTGTGTCGTCTGCAAACTTCAGGAGCTTCACAGATGGGTCCCCTGAAGTGCAGTCATTGGTGTAGAGGGAGAAGAGCAGTGGGGAGAGGACACACCCCTGGGGGGTGCCAGTGCTGATGGGCCGGATGCTGGATGTGGTGTTACCCAGCCTCACCTGCTGTCTCCTGTCAGTCAGGAAGTTGGTAATCCACTGACAGGTGGAGACTGGCACAGCGAGCTGGGACAGCTTCTGGCGGAATGATGGTGTTGAAGGCTGAGCTGAAGTCCACAAACAGGATCCTGGCATAGGTCCCTGGAAAGTTGAGGTGGTGCAGGATGTAGTGCAGTCCCATGTTTACTGCATCATCCGCTGACCTGTTTGCCCTGTAGGCAAACTGCAGGGGGTCCAGCAGGGGTCCTGTGATGTCCTTCAGGTGGCTCAACACCAGTCTCTCAAATGGTTTCATGACCACAGATGTCAGGGCGACGGGTCTGTAGTAATTTAATCCAGTGATGCAGGGTTTTTTGGGGACAGGGATGATGGTGGAGCGTTTGAAGCAAGAGGGGACTTCACAGAGCTCCAGGGATCGGTTGAAGATCTGTGTGAAGATGGGGGCCAGCTGGTCAGTGCAGACTCTCAGGCAGGATGGGGACACACCGTCTGGTCCTGGAGCCTTTCTGATTTTCTGTTTCTGAAACAGCCAACACACATCCTCTTAACAGACCTGTAGAGCTGGTGGAGGGGGCAGGGGGAGGAGGGGGGAGGTGGTGGGGGGTTCAGGTGGTCCATTGTGCGGGCAGCTGGGTGGAGTGGTGGGAGTGGGTGATGGGTGTGAAAACCTGCAGTAGAAGCCGTTCAGGTCCTCAGCGAGTCGTTGGTCACCTACAGTGTGGGGGGATGGGCTCCTGTAGTCCGTGATGGTTTTCAGGCCCCTCCAAACTGACAAGGGATCGGTGGCTGAAAAGCTGTTTTCCAACTTCTTGGTGTAGTTCTTTTTAGCCACCCTTATTTCCTTTGTCAGCTGGTTCCTGGCCTGCCTGTACAGGTTCCTATCCCCAGCTCTGTAGGCTTCCTCTTGGCCTGACGTAGCTTCCTTAGGTGTGAGGTGAACCAGGGTTTGTTGTTGTTGTATGTGCAGTGGGTCCTGGTTTGCACACACATATCCTCACAAAAACTGATGTAAGATGTCACAGTGTCAGTCAGTTCGTCCAGGTTTGTGGCTGCAGCCTCAAAAACAGTCCAATCAGTGCAGTCAAGGCAGGCCTGTAGCTCCAGCTTTGCCTCCTCTGTCCATCTCTTCACAGTCTTTAATATAAGTGATAATAATGCTAATAACAGTACAAAACTAATGATGAAAACCAACAGCAATAATGAAACAATATTTAAAGCAATAACATATTACTATTATTATTATTATTATTTATTATTGTTATTATTATTATCATTATTATTATTATTATTATTATTATTATTATTCACAATGATAACCACAACAATAATAATAATAATAACAATAATAATCATCATCATCATCATCATTTTACTTATAATAATAATGAGTCATATTAATGCATTGTTGTGGCTTCCTTATGACAGGCACTCAAATATTTATAATGTCATCATAATAATGATAATAAATATACAGATAGACCAATACTCAGGAAAATGATTGCAACTCTACCCATTTGTTAATAATAACACAGTTGTGTTTCAAGTGTGGATGTGTAGGGAAACAAAATATAGAGTTACAACAGTTGTTTAACAACTGAAGGACTTATTGGTGATCAGGCAAAGAGGGAGAAGAAAAGAAAGAAAATAGGAGGGATGGAGATGAAGTTGATTTATCCTGTAATTGTTGATGTGTAAAAAAGTAATGAATGGTTGCCAGGCAGAGTTTAGATTATTTTTATTGAAAGAGGAGTCTGTATTTTCCATGGAGATGTCATCTATGAGCAGGTTTTTCCACTGTGTAATGTTCGTGGACTTCCTTGATGTCCAGTTTGGTTGCAATATGACCAAAAAAACATTACATGCATAATATTTCGTATGATAATTCTAACTACATTGTGACATTATGACATATTATGAAAACAATCTTTAATCATACATTTCTGTGGTCATTTCTAACCATTGTAGACCCTAAATAGGTAATACATTCAGTGCCCATTTTTTCCTTCAGTGTGGAACTCTAAATAACTTCAAATGCTGGTGGTTGATGTTTATACATGACAAAATAATTAAGAAAATATAAAAAATCATAACATGTAAAATTTTGAAAATTGTTGGCATAATATCATCCCAGTATATAAGGCAAAATGTTATCTCCTAATCTAAAACCAAAACATATGGCAAAAATGTGATTGATTTATACCAACAATTTTTTACATATGATAATTATCTGCTATCCCATGTCCGGGCAAGGGAAACTGGATAAATATATTGATCAGTGCAATTCATATACTTATCACTTAAACAAATATATTGGTCAGTTTAAAACATATATCTGTTAGTTTTTTTTTTAAATAAATTGATCAGTCTGCAGCTGGTTCTTGGTGTTCAGATGTTCTTCATCAGGTAAATAAAGACATGAAATATTTATTTTCTTTATTTTATTTGAATTATTTCAGCCTGCGTTTGTTCAGAACAATCAGCGGTTCATAGGTGACATCAGCTGACTGATGATCAGCTGTTTCCTGTCAGCACAAACAGACGTCTCTTCAGGGGGCGCTGCAGAGGACAAGACGTCTCAGGTCTTTGAATCATCTGCAGGTTTGGACTCCAGAAGACACAGAGACACTGAGGAACAAGACCATACCGCAAACCCAGGAAAGAGGGGCTCAGTGAATGTGGTCTCTGTGGTGTGGAGGTGGATCAGTCCATCAGAGGAGACTTCATAGAAGGACAGAGATCCAGCAGGACAGTCCACATACACCCCTACTCTACCAGAGGGTGGGGAGGATGAAGAGGAGGAGAAGAATGTTACTCTGTTATTGTGAAGGACAGAGTAACCACGATCAGAGCAGCTCAGACTCCAGGACTGATCATTAAATCCAAACAAACATTCAGAACTGTCTCCTGTCCTCCTGATTCTTCTGTAACTCACTGATACATAAACTTTTCTTCTTCTCTGGACCTCCCAGTAACAGTGACCGCTCAGAGCAGACCTGCACAGCAGCTGAGGATGAGGATCAAATCTGTCTGGATGATAAGGATATGACTGAAGCTCGTCCACACGCCTCACCGTCCTGTTGTCTTCAGACAATCCAAGTCTTCTGTCCAATGTGTTTGTGTCCACCTCCAGCTCACAGGCGTCTGATGGAGAGAAGGAGAAACATCACAGCAGCAGGTCATCATCTGATCATCTACAATCATCTGAGCTGACACTGCTGGTTTTAGCTTTTATCTCCTGCTGAGTCGGCCATGTTTGACCTCTGACCCCAAACTCAGCTCCATCTTTCTATCTGAACAAGTTTGATTTCTGTCTTTGTGGTTCCATCGTCCACGTTCAGTTTTCATACGTGTTGACCTGAGATCTGATTGGACAGCAACTGAGTCATGTGAGGACGAAGCTTCATGTTTAATCTGTCAGATATTCCAGGATTTAAAGCAGCAGCTCAGAGTTTCAGAGGACATCGTCTTCATCAAACTGCATTTTCATTCAACAGCAGGAGACGGGATTTAACAGGATGATCCAAAACAAGAAGTTCATTCACAAAAAGACAGAAAACTCTGTTTGATTAAAGCAGTGAGACACGTTTCAGCTCCAAGAATCCTTTATCAGCTGATAATCAGAGCTGATATTAGTTCTGCCGTCAATAATCAGTGAGAAGCTCTCCTAGAGTGATGACAGCAGTCTCCACAGATCTTCTCTCCTTAGTTCTCACATCAGTGCTCTGATTTTAGGCTGAGAATGAACAGTATGGGGGTCTTCATGTAATGAGAGGACAGCTGTGCTGGGACACTTTAGTGCCTAAAACACATCACAGGAGTTGAACTGAGACAGAATCAGTCCGTTTAACAGACAGCACACTCCAGAGTTTACAGTTCACACATTTGACGCTCAAATCAGTCAGAGTTTGGACAGAAGACGCTTCAGATTTTAGACAACTTTAAACTTTTATGGACACAATGTCCTCTGAAACTCTGTGCTGCTGCTTTAAATCCTGCTCTATCTGACAGATTAAACATGAAGCTTCGTCCTCACATGACTCAGCTGCTGTCCAATCAGATCTCAGGTCAACACGTAGAAAAACTGAACAGATTGATGGTTTTGACTGGAGAAGAAAAAAACTACAATAGAGAATCAAATCATTTGGAACAAGAATTGAGTAAACAATCAAAATCATTCTTTGAATAAAGTTTTTTTATTGAATCAGGCTCACAAACTCAAATGTGGTCCTGACTGATAGTCAGTATAGATGCAGAATAAATAGATTTAATAATCAGACTGTTTTCTAACATGTTGGAGCAGCTGCAGCAGAGGAGTCATTAGTGTCTCCAGAGATCTCGACCAATGAGGAGCATTTCTCCTCCACATCACTCAGTTTGGTCCATTTGTAAAAGCTCCAATGTGGACACGTACCAGACCTGAACCATCATGGTCTTTAGTCTGGACCAGAGAAGAGGATCTGAGGTAAAGATGCCCACATGTAACACCGTGGTCAAAGTCCAAGGTCCAGACTGAACCTAAAATCCCTCTGCTCACCCCTCAGTGCATCCATGGACACGCTCCCTCATACCTGAAGGACCTACACCCCAGAGACCACCACCAGAAACCTCTGCTCAATAAACACCAAACATCTCCAAACTCCACACTCTGGAGATCAGGCCCTCCAGTCTGCTGCTCCAAAGCTGAGGGGCACCCCCCTGACCACCCAAGGCCCCCACAGCCTGCTGAGACATCTGAAGAAGGACCACAGAGCTTTGTTTTTAGGAGGACATTTCTCTGATCACACCAACACACCATCTCTGCTGATTTTTGTTCCTCATCTTCACTTTGATCATGTGAACTGTTCCTCAGACTAGTGACCTCTGATCTCCATGTCTCCATGGTTTATCCTCCTGCTGGTGTTTTATCTCAGGAGCTCTGAGAGAATCCTTCAAATGAAAAGTTCATGAGGAGTAAAAAGTTGAATAATCATCATTAAATCAAAGAGTAAAATCACTCACACTTCTTCAGACCAGGTCTCAGTCTGTGCGGTCCACCATGGTCCAACCTGGAGACAGAAACCAAAGCTGTGATCAGTTCTTCATTCATGAGGGTCCTGAGATAGCCTCCCTCTCCAGCCCACACCAATCAGGAGGTTTCTACAGAAAACCTTCCCCTCTGTCTCCATCCAGGGTCTGTCTGGGCTCAGAGCTCTGAGTGGATCCTCTTAACTAGGTCAGACCGTGGTTTCAGTGAGACCGGCCCGTGGATGGCTCTTTATTTTCAGACTTCTGCATCAGAAACAGGATCTATGTGTTTACTTCTCCTGTTAGTACATGAGTGTGCGCTCATTTCCATGCACAGACCTGCGTTTATTAGTCTGAGCGTGGGCGGGGGCCCCTGTGAGACTTTAGACCATCTGGTCTTTAAATACATGATGGTGACAAAGAGAGAGAGAGAGCTACAGCCTGAGGAGAGGGGGGCGAGCGAGGGTGAGGGAGAGGTTACCCTCAGAGGGGAAGGGGTTAAAACTTTAATAATTGATGTGTGGGGGTGTAACTCAGTTTATCACTGAACTGTTTGAATCACTCTGCAGTCTGTTGTTTCAGTCTGTAATCAGATCACTTTTCAGATCTGCTCCAGTTTAAGACCCCCCCCCACTCTGATGATGTTAAACCTCTGACCCATCAGAGAAACCTCCGCTCTGTCTCCTGTCTGTTAAATCATAAATGTGCCTTTGTTAAACTTTAACATCAATAAAGATTAAAATAATGAATAAATCAGTGTTTGCAGTGACAGTCTGACTTCCTGTCCAACTCAAATGAGTCTCCAGTCTCTCTCTGCAGCCCTGATGTCTCTGACTCTCATTAATTTCACTTTTCAGGCTCCTGAACATCAACATGTGATTCTTTCTTCTTCTATGGTGTCAATGTACCTCAGGATGTTCAGTCTGCAGCGTGGATCCTCCCGTCGAGCAGACAGCAGCTTCTCTCCTCGCTCTCCTGGATGATTGTAGCTCAGGTCCAGCTCTGTCAGAGAGGACGAGCTCAGAGCAGAGTCCAGAGACACACAGCCCTCTTCTGAGACCAGACAGCCGGACAGACTGCAGACAGACAGACAGACAGACAGGTAAATCCACAGTTGGACATCACAGTATCAGGTCCAAAATGAAGGCCTGTCTGTGGTACCTTCAGTCTCTAAAGTAGTATGGGAGGAGGAGCCTTAAATCATCAGGACCACCTCCTTGAAAGTCCTCTATAGTCCAGGTTCAGGAGGGAGAACCCCTCTCTGAGAGCAGGCTGAAAACTTCCTCTTTTTCTGATAAAGCTTAGAACAAGTCTGGCTCCTCAGGTACTGGGCTGAAGACCACAGATTTAAGGACTCTGTCCTAGTTTGGTTTATATAAAATGATGAATGGTTTGGATGTGCTGCTGATTGATTGGGTCGATCAATTCACAGACTCAAACATGTTCTAGTTTAACAGCTTTGACCCCACCTGAAGGGTTTCAGAGCTTTTGGTCTTTCCTTGTGGAGTTTTTAGAGGAACCTGATTCACCCTGAGGTTAGGCATCTCTCCTCTGACCTTTGACCTTCTGTCAAGGATCTGTAAGTCTGTAAGGATCATGAGAGTCTCCTTCCTGAATATGCTTTGTTTCATGACCCTCAGTCTGTTTCGTGCACATTTCTCACTCCTTCATGTTGAAGGTGTGCAGGTCCTCCAATGATGGTCAGAGCTTTGATTTTAATTTGAACATGTTTATTCTCACCTAAGAGTTTCCAGTCTGCAGTGTGGGCTCTTCAGTCCAGCAGACAGAAGCGTCACTCCAGAATCCTGCAGGTCGTTGTTACTCAGGTCCAGGTCTCTCAGACCAGAAGACTGTGAGCTGAGGACTGAGGACAGAGCTCCACAGCTTTCCTTTGACAGTCTACATCCACTCAGCCTGAAAAGATTCACAACAACCTGATTATTTGAAGAAAGTTCCTTTAATGAGTCTTTGAAGATCCTCTGCCTTGTTCATATCTACTTGTTACATGTGGCCCTCTCTCTGTCTCTCCCTGGTCCTCCTCCTTCCTCGTTTCTCTCTCTGTCTCTCCCTGGTTCTCCTCCTTCCTCTCCTCTGCTGCGCACCTGAGAGCAATCCGCGCTCGGGGAGGGGAGGGCTATTTGGAGGAGCTGAGAGAGGAGAAATAGTCGGCACACACACAGACCTGAGGAGCAGGAGGTTTCTGTGTACTCCTCCTTTGTTTTCTGGTTTCCTGGATTCACAGGTATTTTTGTTTCTCATTTTCCCTCGTTTGTTCCTCAGCAGCACTAGGTTGCTGGGTTTTCTTGTTTTAGTTTGAGCTGCAGATTGTAGGTGATCCTGTTTTCTCAGTTTTGATTATTCCTTGGTTTAGTTAGTTTTTGGTCAGGCAGCTTATGTAGAGGTGTTGGGTGCGATGGCCCCTTATGGGTTGGCCTGATCATTTTCTCCTGTTTTGTTCTTTTTAGCTGACAACTCCAGCCCCTTTTGGTTCATTTAGTTTGTTTCTCATTTGAATATTTTACTTCATTAAAAAAACATTAACTTTCTCCGTTGTGTGGCGTCCTTTAATATGTTTCTGGTCTCCTTTGGTCAACACTGAGCCAGGTATTTTTCCTGTGGTATGGAGGCTGTAACACTACTCATTAAGATGATGCTGCTGGACCTCCAGTTGAGGCAGCATCATGTGAAAACATGTGGGAGGCTAGATCAGTAGATCAATATATTTCAGTAATGTAAGTGCCTTGAAGGCATTAATTCATATTTTGCATGAAGTCTCAAGAGTAGGATCCAGATTTCAGGATGCTTTAATCATCCTTTCACACCAAAGAAAGCAGGACAGTATGCACTAAAATGGACCCTTACATGTCTAAGCTGCGTGAGGAATTGTGACCTACTTGTTCTCAATGTTTCAACATAAAGGTAAGCTTCTGTTTATGTTGATTCCTCTCTGCTCTTCTAAAGCTGGTAAAAAAGTTTAAAGGAGACCTGATCATTTGTGCTACAGTCTGTATGAAGGAAAACGGGAGACCTAACAAGATTAAAAATAGTTCATGTTAGTAAATGCAGTTACAGGTCCATTTATAATATTGGTTACAAGTTCTGGTTCAGACTCTGGCCTGTTAAGTTGATGATCTGTGAGTCTCGTTAGAGAGCCTCTTGAGTCTCATGTTCACAGAAACATCTGAAAAGAAGTTTCTAACACCAAGCATGACAGAAGCTATAATTTCAGATCTACATAAAAAGTGAAAGGATCCTCCCAGGTGTGAATCACACAGACCTGTACGTCTGCTTTTCCAGTGATGACTAGGTTCTAACCAAGATCCTTGTGGAAAGACTTGATAAAGTGATGAACTCCATCATACATCCTGATCAAACAGGATTCAGTTTGTGGAGACATCTTTGTCTGTGTGGCTTCATTGATACATCTGTGTGTATCAATGAAGCCGGATGAAATAACTCAGTTATCTAAACTAGAAACATGTCTGAAGTAGGGCTGCCACAAATGATTATTCTTATAATATACTAGTCACTGATTATTTTCGCAATTAGTAAATTACTAAATTGCAGCTTCCTGTACCAGCATGCAGCTGCTCCTATATAACCACCATTAGCTTTCAGCTTGAAGTGTTTAAGGAATGTGCTAACTAAAAATAAAGACAATTAAGATTATAATTCATTCAACTTTTAATGAACTTTACAGCTTGTAACAGCATTTCTTCCTTTTCAGATGCTCATGCATCGCTGTCGTACTGCCATGGAAGGCAATGTCTGCCTTGCATATTTTGCATTGCAAATTCTTCTCTTTGGTTTTGGTAAAATGCTCCCAAACTTTTGAATTCTGTTGCTGAGTGGCCATGATACTGTTTGGGCATAACTTTTCCTGTGACATTGCGGCTGACCCGGATTACCACTACTGCGCATGTGCGTCAAGGACAGAAAAGCATTGAGACAGCGGAAGGTACAGCAGTAGTTTTGAGAAAAAAACAAAGATTAAAAAATTAAATAAATAAAAAAACAATGTTGATTATTAATGACTCGCCGACTATTTTGATAGTCAACATCGTCGTGACTAGTCCACTAATCTTGGCAGCCCTAGTCTGAAGGACATTAGGATCTGGATGGCCTGGAATTTGAGGACATTACATTTCTGCCTTTCAGACCCATGATACTTCATTTTTTAAAACTTTGACCTATTAGCTACATTAAGGGACACTGCCCACACCATCTTGTGGTGATAACACAACATTACACCCATTTGGGTGAAGATGAAAAAGACTTCTACAGCAGGTCCCGTGGGAAAATAGAGAAAGGTAAAAATTCTCAATTTCTTTCTGAATGAAATCAGTGTATTAATGTACAGTAACATCTCTAGCTTGATATGGCATTAAAATTTGACACATTTTAGTAATAGCTGCACAGTAAAACATAAATCAATTCGATGTACTGATGTGTAAAGAATTCTTTCAAGTAGAACATTTGGTACACTGAGCTCCTCCCTCTCTATCTCTCTCTGTCGCTCTAACACTCTCTCCATCCTCTCTCTATCTATGCCTTTGCCCTTTTTTGCTTGCTCCTGTACTTGTCTCTGGTTGTTGTCTAGTAGGCCGCCTGGTATCCTTGGTGTAGACTGCCGGTCTGCTGTTGTGGACTTACGAAGTTTCAGTAACTACATTTACAATTATTTTGCCTTTCCTTTAGCCCTTTCCACTATCATTACAGTCCTTGATATTAACTTTAGAGAGAGATCAACAAAATTAAATACATGTTAGTTCCTGCAAAACATCACACATATAGATTGATAATATTAGACTGATCTCTCTATCCATGGTTGTATTGATTATTCATCCATAGTAACTATCTTTACAACCATATAGACATGAGGGCCTTCTTGAAAATGAGATGCCACATATCAAGGGGCTCACATTTCATAAATTCATATTTAACAAAGACAAAGATGGTGCTACACTAATAAAGATTGGTTGATTGAATCTATATTCAGCAGAGACAAATGTCATGAGGACAGATATATGATTTGGGTGTCCATGGGTTTGTTGCAATCATGAATTCTTATTTTTAGTCCCTTTGTCTCTGCCTGGATGGACACATCTCTGGATGGATGTATGTGTATATGCAAATTTACATATAGTTGAACATATGCATATACTGTATGTGTATCTATAAAATAAAGAATTTGGTTCCAGCCCGCTCTTTTGTAGAAATTTGTTATGAACTGATGCTATACAAGTATGGAAGTATGTAGATTGATTGACACACAATCAATTCTACCAAATAGAGTATAAATATTTACTCACAGCTCTATATAAATTTGGTTTGGCCCATTGTTTGGTCCCTGGATTGAGATCTTGTATGCCACACAAAAGCTTTATCAGAACAAATAAAATAATCTCTAATTATTTCACTCTCTACTGAGGGACCAGACAGGGCTGTCCCCTGTCCCCGCTTTTTTTGACATAGCTGTTGAGCCCCTGGCTATAGCAATGAAGACTGAAGCAGGATTGAAGGGGATCAGTAGAGGAGGGCAAACTCACAAACTATCATAGTATGCTGATGATTTAGTTCTTTATCTCTCACAAGCTGATTTCTGAATACCTAAGGCCATGGACATGAAAACTGGTATTGGTAGAATTTCTGGCTACAAAATCAACCTATTGAAGAGCATCTTATTCCCAGTTAACACCCTGGCACTCTGTATGGATTTTGACAAGTTTCCTTTAAAATTGCTAATGGGGCCTTGACTTACTCAGGAGTCTCAGGAACATGCAAATTCAAAGATTTATTGAAGCACATCTGAAATCAGCACTGGATAGTGCCAAAGGGATGTTGATAGGTGATCTTTACTACTTATTTCACGAGCTGGTAGAATTAACTCTGTAAAAACGACCATCTTGCCACTTTTTTTGTTTCTCTCCCAAACAAACCTGTTTTTATTACGAAGTCTTTTTTTCAAAGAGTTGGAGCGATGTATTTGATTCTTTATTTGAAAGAAAAAATCCATCCCAAGGATAGGCCTTGAAAATATGGTCTCAATTTAGGTCCACTTTAAATATACAAAGGCAATGTCTCTAATGCCCATTACAGGTAATGCTCTGTTCCCACCACCTCTCCTGGACTCTGTCTTTCAACTGTGGGTCAGGAAGGGCTTAAGGTGTGTAAAGGATCTACATCAAGCCAACACTTTACCCCTTCTGAGAAAGAACACAACCGTATGGTATTCCACACTCCCATTTTTTAGATACAGGTACAAAATTTTGTCGGGAAGCTGTTTGTGCCTTCCCATTACCACCAATACAGGGTCAGAAAGATGACGTTCTTGCCTGGGACCTTAACAGCCTGGCCTGATATCCAAACTATCCACTTTAATTCAAGATATGTCTTCTCCTTCCCCAAGTCACCTGAGGGAACAGTGGGTCAAGGATTTTGGGACTTAAGTTTCAGATGAAATATGTCAGTCTGCTGTCTCAAGAACTCACTCACCATCCACAGAACTCAAACACTGACCTGTTATTGTGTTAAAGATAAAGGTTCAGGTGTGGACTGCAGAGCTTTGACAAAACCCTGCTCAGATATCCTGGAGTTAAAGACCTGATTAATTCTCACCTGAGAGACTCCAGTCTGCAGTGTGGAATCTGCAGCCTAGCAGACAGTAGGCTCAAACCTGAATCCTGCAGTACGTTGTTACTCAGGTCCAGGTCTCTCAGACCAGAGGACTGTGAGCTGAGGACTGAGGACAGAGCTCTACAGCTCCTCTCTGACAATTTACATCCACTCAGCCTGAGACAAGAATCAGAAGAGCATGAAGAACAACCAGTTAATGATCATTCTTGTGAAGATACAGAAATCTGATGTAACCTGTGCAGGTAGGTGCACCTACAGAGCTTTGCTGGAGGCTTTGACCACTGGCAGCAGCCTCAGAAGAGCCTCCTCTGAAGCAGAGTATTTCTTCAGGTCAAACACGTCCAGGTCCTTCTCTGATGACGATGAAGACCAGAGCAGACCACTGAGCAGGAGATAGTCTATCTGTGGAGAGACGTCCTGATCTCAGGGCCTGTTGGATCTCCTCCACAGAGAATGATCATTCAGTTCATTCAGACAGTAGAATAGATTGATGCTCTTCTCTGCAGACACATTCTCAATGATCCTTTACTTAATGTATTTAACTGTGTCCTGATTGGTCTGTGAGATACTTCCTGTTTGTATCATCAGACCCTGAAGAAGCTTTTGATTGGTCTGCAGTGAAAGACCCAGGAGGAAGCACAGGAACAAGTCCAGGTGTCCATTTGGACTCTGTAAGGCCTGGTCCACAGCATTCTGGTGGAGGTGTTTCAGATCAGGTATGACATTAAAGATTTTAATGATTGTGGATGTTCTCTGTTCTTCTGCCATCAGATTGACTCCAGAGTCAATGAAGGTCAGATGGACATGAAGAGCAGCCAGGAACTCCTGAACGCTCAGATGGATGAAGCAGAACACCTTGTCCTGGTACAGTCCCCTCTCCTCTTTAGAGATCTGTGTGAACACTCCAGAGTACACTGAGGCTGCTGTGATGTCGATGCCACACTCTGTCAGGTCTGGTTCATAGAAGATCAGGTTTCCTCTCTGCAGCTGCTCAAAAGCCATTTTACCCAGAGACCGGATCATCTTCCTGCTCTCTGGACTCCAGTGAGGATCAGTCTCTGCTCCTCCATCATACTTGATGCTCTTCAGTTTGGACTGAACCACCAGGATGTGGATGTACATCTCAGTCAGGGTCTTGGGCAGCCCTCCTTCCTTTCTGGTCTTCTGCACATGGTCCAGGACTGTGGTAGTGATCCAGCAGAAGACCGGGATGTGGCACATGATGTGAAGGCTTCTGGACTTCTTAATGTGGGAGATGATTCTTCCGGCCTGCTCCTCATCTCTGAAGTGTTTCCTGAAGTACTCCTCCTTCTGCTGGTCAGTGAACCCTTTGATTTCTGTCACCATGTCAACACATCCAGGAGGGATCTGATTGGCTGCTGCAGGGCGTGTGGTTATCCAGAGGTGAGCAGATGGGAGCAGGTTCCCCCTGATGAGGTTGATCAGCAGCACATCCACTGAGGTGGACTCTGTGACATCAGTCAGGGTTCTTGTTTGGTGAAAGTCCAGAGGAAGTCGACACTCATCCAGACCATCAAAGATGAACAAGACCTGGAACTCCTCAAACCTGCAGATTCCTGCTTCTTTGATTCCATTGAAGAAGTGATGAACAAGCTCCACCAAGCTGAACTTCTGCTCCTTCAGCAGATTCAGCTCTCTGAAGGTGAATGGAAACATGAACTGTATGTCCTGGTGGGCTTTGTCTTCAGTCCAGTCCAGGGTGAACTTCTGAGTGAGAACTGTTTTACCAATGCCAGCCACGCCCTTCGTCATCATTGTTCTGATTGGTCCATCATCTCCAGGTGTTCCTCTAAAGATGTCTTCTCCTCTGATGGTCTCCTCTGGTCTGTGTAGTTTCCTGGATGTGGTCTCCATCTTTCGGACCTCATGTTCCTCATTGACCCCTCCAGCCTCTCCCTCTGTGATGTAAAGCTCTGTGTAGATCTGGTTCAGCAGGGTTGAGGTTCCTGCTTTAGTGATCCCCTCAAACACAGTCTGGAACTTCTGCTTCAGGTTGGACTTGAGTTTTCGTCGGTACAGTGCCGCCTGAGATCATGAAGGAAAGATCGACAAATGACATTAAAGTCTGGATCCTGGACAAAGTCCTGACATCACAGAGGGCTGTTCAGATCTTCAGACTTGACTAAAATGATTTTATTATAAACACGGTGGTTATGAACATCAGATTGGAGCAGATTTAAAACTGTGAACCTCTACTTCCTCTCTCCATTGTATTAAATCTGAAAAAAGTTCTTACTGATCCACAGACGGTCAGCCAGCTCGTCCTGATTCCTCCCTCTCAGAAAGTCCACTGTGATCTTTAGAAATGCCTCTCTGCTGCTCCTCTGCTCCTCATCTTTACCAACCAACACATCCCTACTCTGACCTTCTAAGTATTCTGGGTAATCCGGACTTAAACCTTTCTGGATTCTCCTCAGCTGGTTCTTCACAAAGGTGATGATGTCCTCCTCCAGCAGCTGGAGAACAATGACAGAGTGGAAATTAAATGTGTTGATCACAGCCTGAATAATCTGACAGTCTGAAGTCTTCTAAAACAGACCAGCACAGAGACTGGATGATGGTGGACCATCAGATCTGAAGATCATGGAGTTTGTTAAAGTGTGATGTTCTCACCATAAATATGGAGTCCAGCTCTGATTCAGGATGTTTGGGTCCATCACTGAGGAGCCCAGATGTTTCCTGCTGAACTCTGTGGATGAAAACAACAGGGAGATTGAATGACTCAGCATGAAGATAATCAGAGAGACTCAGCGTTAACAGTCATAACATGATCTTTATCTGATGGACACACTGGCTGTTTGTCCCCATCAGCTGTGTGTTGTCTGTAGTCTTGTTTTGCAAATGCTAATTACTGCTAATTCACTCCTAAGCATACCTGCTCTGTTTGATTAACATACGCTCAAACACACTATGGTTCAATTAAAGCATCAAATTCTGATTATTGGTGACTCTATAGTGAGAAACATAAAGGTAGCGAAGTCATCGGGCAAAGTGAGGTGTATCCCTGGGGTCAGAGCAGGCCAGATGAAATCAAATTTAATGTTGCTGAAAAGAAAAAAGATTTTCTTTCATTTAGGCACTAATGAATCCTGGCTTCATCAGTCAGAGGTCAGTAAAATTAATGTGGAGTCAGAGGACTCTAATTTCCTGGCGCAGCGCAGGGTGGTGCACCCCGCGCAGTGGTTATTTCGTCCAGCGCACCACCGTGCGCAGCCAATTTGGCACATTTGGTAGACCGGCTGCGCCGAGATGGGTGTGGCAGCGCACCAGGGGGAGGTGACGACAGATTCAGCCAACAGCATGGCGTCTAACTCCGCGTCGCTTTTTATCCCAAGACAGTCCTTCAGAGCTCGGAAGCAGGTGAAAGCCAACCCTAGGTTCACTCTGGATTTAGACCGAGCTTTGTCCGCTTGCCGTTTTGCTTCTGCCTGATTGTATCTTCTTTTCTTCACTGTAGCATCTGCCGTCTTTGTCGGTCTGTGTAGCGTTCTGTTAGTGCATTTTATAACACTCAAAGTCACTTGCGATCTGGGCGTGCTGTGATTGGCTGGGGTATCCCTGCCTACTCTCAGCCCAAAAACATCCTGAGACAACCAAAACATCAAAATACAGGCTGAAGAGGGGGGTGAGGTAAACAAAGACACCATCACACATCAATAGAGACCCATAGGAGATGACTGAGCAGGATTTTTCTGAAAAAATTGATAATTTATTTTTAAGGAAAATCCTGCAGACCCTACCTTTAAACTGCTGGCGAAATTATTGTTGATTTCATCTGACCTTAATCAATGGGCTAGTGTAACTAACTATATTTAATATATGGATGCAGGTCACTCAGCCCTTTCTAAAAACTAATCCGGAAGTGAACCTTGTCCTCTCAGACTGACATGGACAGAGTCCTCCGGACTGCCCAGGTGGCTGAAATGTTGGAACTCCAAAATGGAGACAACAGTCATCTCACCACACCCCATATCCCATAACACAGACTAATAATTAAGCAAGCACACTTAGAGACACAGGCATTAGTTAGGCACACTTTACAGACACAAACACATCACTGCAACACAAAAACAAAACCTGGACGGTCCAGATGAATTTCAGACTCCACCTCCTACATCTGCTCCCCAAGATCTACAAGCCCCCTGAGACGTGGATGGTCCCTTCCATTGTTCTGTTGGCTGTCCCATCATCAGTGACCATGGTTTAGGGTCCCACAGAACAACAGAACACATGGACCACTTCACTGACCCCTTCTCCAAAATCTACCCCTGAGTAATCCATAATCCAACTCATAATAATCCACCCGTTTGTTAATAAAATCAAAAACCTTCATGTCCCTAGTCACACCCTCTTCATTTCCACAGACACAGACTCCAAACCAACACAGAAGCCTTGACATATGTGCTGATTTTAATTACTGTAATCTACAAGGTAAGGCCTTGTGAGGAGTCTGCTCCTCCCTGACTCTGCAACCTACTGTTAGCTTTCGCACTTTTAGCATTAGACCTGTTAGCATTAGCACCGTTAACATTTGAACTAGCACTATTTAGCACTTAGCACTATTTTCATGTTTGAATGAAGCCTGGAAAATCCTTGATGTCGATGACAGTTACCGGCTCCATTTGTCTGTTCTGAAAGGAAGACAGACCGACTCTCTCATACAAAGACAACATATACAAATCTCAGAGCAGAATGACACACTGAGTCCAACATTTTCAAATGGCTGAAAAAAAAAAGTCTGCTGGAAGTCTCGCACACCCACATCCATCCGGAATGTTTTTTCACCCCAACCCCCACCACACACACCCACACACCCACACACACACTCCCTCATACACACAGAGAACAACCATCTTTTCTTTCTTTTCCTTTTGATTTATTTATTTTTGATTTTCTTTCTTTTCTATCCCTCTCTCCCTTTCTTTCTTTGTTGTATGTATAATTATTATTACTCATTCACAATTATAATTGTTCTCTTCTTTGTTATGCATTATCTATTATCTTCCCTAAAATTGTAAAACAGACCTGTTTATATGTCTTTTATGGTCTCTTCTGTCCTGTTTTTTGTCTCATGCTTTGTCTGTTTTGTTTCGTCTTGCAATCAATCAATAAAAAAAAAAGTAGAGAAATATTCAGACTGCATGAACACTCACGCTGTCTCAGATTAGTGTTTGTCCCTCTGCTTCAGTTAGTCCACTTCAAATGGAGTCTGAGCTCTGACTGATATTACCTGTATTGTTTTATTGTGTTTTCACTCAAACCTGTTTCACCAGAGTCTCTCCTCCCCATTTCCTTCACTAGAGATGAAGTTGATGATCTACCTTCATCAGGTCCAGTTTCTTCATCATCGTCTCCCTCTGCTGAGTTTTAAAAATGTATTCAAGCTCAGCAGGTTTAGACAGATGCTCACCAAATCTACCTGTAAGCACCATTTCCTTGAGAAATCTCTGTTTATATTTTTGTTTATTGGCATTCACTGACTTACACTGAGAAATAAGATTTAAGTCAGCTGTGATCAGTACGCAGTTTTGTGACGTGAACAGGAAGTGATGTGTTTTACTGTGAAACCCTCTGCTGAAGTCAATAAATGAGTGATGGCGGCAGAGCAACACGGTTGTTTTACCAAACAGGCCGCAAGCCAGCTGACTGAGCGAGTAGAGGATTGTCATATGATCTCTCAGAAGTGGTTATGAAAGTAGTGAGTTATAGAGTCATGAGAGGGAGTCAGAATGATAGGGACAGACACTACACTATCACTCACACAGTTCAGCTCAGGCTTAAGCTGAAGCATGCGGGGAGGCCGGGACACAATCCTGGGTCTTCCTGCCTCCTGGAGGTAGACTCAGTGTCCCCTCACAGTTCAGGTGTAGGCTTGCCTGTTAAACATGCCGGAGCCTAAAGTAACCTTTATTGCATGACTTGGAAAATCCTTGATGTCGATGACAGTTACTGGCACTTTGCTCTCCTATAATGAGCTTCATGAGTTCTCCTTTTCCTTCCTCTGGTCTCATTTATTATGGAGAGAATTTTGTGTCTTTATTATGCAATCAAAAAGAATGGATTTGAAAACAGAACAAAAAAAATGCAAACAAAATTATGATTTCAAAAATACAGAAAAATGCGGAAAAACAAATGAAAAATATTAGTAATTAAAACTGTAACTTGATAAATCTGCAGGTTTTGTTTACAAAACAAAATATTATTCTCATGAACCACAGATTTGTTTGCGTTTCCAGAACTTTTGTTTGCATTTCGTGAAGTTTTCCTTGTATTTCTATATGACTCTCATGGGCGAGACCTCCTCTGAAAGATGTAAGAAGATGATTTGTTCTGATAGTAAATCCAAACAAAGTTGATTTGTTTATACATAAATAGGCCAATATCTGTGAGATTAAGCAAACTGTCACTGAAGCTAGGACCGTAATAAGGTCGTCAGTCACTTATGACAAGCATTCCTGTTTACTTATGTTTATCTCCTCCAGTTTACTCTCTCCATAATTCCCGCTCCAGCTCACTGTGGGGGTGGAAGTTGTCACCATGTCTCTCTTAGTGAGACTTACCAATCAGGAGGCTTCTTACATCTTTCAGAGGAGGCCCCGCCCATGAGAGTCATGAAGAAACACAAGCAAAACTTCAAGGAATGCAAACAAAAGTTCTGGAAACGCAAACAAAAGTTCAGGAAATGCAAACAAAACTTTTAGAAATGCAAAAAAATCTGTGGTTCATGAGAATAATATTTTGTTTTGTACACAAAACCTGTGGATTTATCAAGTTATAATTTTAATCACAAATATATTTCATTTGTTCATCTACATTTTTTTGTATTTTTGAAATAATATTTGTGTTTGCAATTTTTTTCTTGTTGCCAAATCCATTATTTTTGATTCCATAATAAAGACACAAAATTCTCTCCATAGTTTATCAGCTCTTAAGGCTATGTCTGATGTATTTGATTTGAAAATCTTTAATGTCCCCTAAGGGCAATTTGATTTGCAACAGAAGTTAGAACACACATTCTTCAAATCTCACATCACAGAAAAAGCATACATCCAGATGCAACAGACACAATACAAGTAAATACATGTACAGTATCTCACAAAAGTGAGTCCACCTCCACATTCTTGCAGATATTTTATTGTATCTTTTCATGGGACAACAGTGAGTAAATTACACTTTGATACAATGTACAGTAGTGAGTGTCCAGCTTATATAACAGTGTAAATTTACTGTCCCCTCAAAATAACTCAACACACAGCCACTAATGTCTAAACTGCTGGCAACAAAAGTGAATACACCCCTATGTGAAAGTGTCTAAATTGGGCCCAAAGTGTCAATATTTTGTGTGGTCACCATTATTTTTCAGCACTGCCTTAACCCTCTTAGGCATGGAGTTCACCAGAGCTTCACATTTTGCCACTGGAATCCTTTTCCACCCCCCATGACCACATCAGAGAGTTGGTGGATGTTAGAGACCTTTTGCTCCTCCTCTCGTGAACTCCATGCCCTAGAGGGTTAAGGCAGTGTTGAAAAGTAATGGTGACCACACAACATACTGACACTTTGGGCACTTTGGACTCTTTCTCTTAGGGGTGTACTCACTTTTGTTGCCAGCAGTTTAGACATTAATGGCTGTGTGTTGAGTTATTTTGAGGGGACAGTAAATTTAGACTATTATACAAGCTGGACACTCACTAATTTACATTGAATCAAAGTGTCATTTCTGTAGTATTGTCCCATGAAAAGATAAAATAAAATAAATGAAGACGTGTGAGGGGTGTACTCGCTTTTGTGAGATACTGTATATACACAGAGTCAGCACAATTTCACGGATGCATTGTTCCCATCGAGCTCAATTTAAGGCCCAAATAAACCAAACATCGTCTACAATTGACGATCCACCAGCTCTCGTCAAACCAGTCTTATTGACCCCCTCTGAGGCCTCGTGCTGTCTGCACTCCAGCCCCCCCCCGACCAATTCAATTCAACCCAGTTGTTATCACTGTGAGTCATTCACTTATTGTAGGCTGCTGTTTGTTTAATTGTGTAGAGGAGCGTTTTTGTTTTTTTCCTCCTCCCTCCCTCTGTGCTCCAACCTATGCTGCAGGTGTGGAGTGTCGGGATTGGACAGCAGCAGAGCAGAAGACAGGCGCACCCGACGCTGACTGGAGGAGTTCGGGCGAGTGAGGCTGTCTGATTGGCTGTGAGCTGATGGCCGGTGTTTTAAAAAGACTGCAGGAGAAGCCCTCCTCCTTCCTCACTCTCACCTGATGCCACCAAACAGCTTTTTGACAAGTGTGTTTTGTGATAACTTTAGCTTGTGTAAATTTCTGTTTTTTTGTTAAGATTAAGAAAGAAATAATTTAAGTTGAGACGATTTGGTAAAGTAGGTGAGAGTAAAGCTTGGTTTTCGTTTTCTCCTGTTTTTTTTTTTAGGGAGTCACTTTAGGTTTGTATGTTTTCTTTTCCTTTAGAAGTTAGGTAAGGTTTTTTGATTTATAAGAGTGTTTTTGTTGTTTTATTCTTTTGCTTACTCTCTCTGAGGTAATTTTGATTTAGTTTGTAAAAAGGAAAAAAGAAGAATATTAAATTTAATTGTTTGGACTAAAAAAATCTTGTGTTTTTTTGTGCTTTCGTACTGGTGACACTTTGAGAGTGACAAAGGAGTGGTCATTTTTATGTTTCCTCCAGTATCCCCTAGGCTGGTCGTAAGACAGTTTAATGGCAGTTCAGCTAGATTCTGCTATATTAATCAACATCAGTCCTCTCCAGTTTATAATCATTATAAATGTTCATGTTTATATCAGATTGATCTCTCTATCTATGTTTTTTTATTGATTATACCTCCATAATAAATACCTTTACAACCACATAGATGTGAGGACCCTCTTGAAAACCAAATGCCACATCTCGAATAAATCTATATTCAGCACAGACAAATATGATGAGGACAGGTCTATGATTGGTCCATGGATCTGTCTCTACCTTCAGTTCTTACTTTAGTCCTCTTGTCTCTGCCCACCTCCCCTCCTTCATCCACACCCCCAACTCAGCTTCAGTGGACGGTTGTTCAACATGAGACTGGCTCCACTCCAAGACCTCCAACTGCTGAACAGGTTTTTTCTGACCCCTGTAACTGTGAGCCTCCTATTGATGCACTGCACTGTAGGTTGGCCCAGTGCTGCTCATGGTGGATTCATGTTGGTTTAAAACTAGAATAAAAATGAAAATGAATGAAACTCAATAAAAATAGATCTATAAAATGAAGAGTGTGACTCTGACCTGTTCTGTTTAAAGTGTCTTGAGATAACACCTGTTATGATTTGGAGCTATACAAATAAAGATTGATTGAAAGATTGACAGATCAATAGATCGATGGATGGATTAATTAGACTTCACTGTGAATAAATTTTTTTTAGACTCTCTCAGTGCTGCATACAAACTGTGCTGGTTCACTCTTCTGGACTTTGATCTCAGCTCAGATGATGACCTTTGAAGGTGAACTGTGCTGTTTTAGGATCTGACCTTTGACCCAGCTCATTTGATGAGTGAACTGACACAGCACTGCTGACTGTGAGCTAGTCCACTCCAGAGCAGAGTCATATTCTGAGGCAACAGAACCAGTCTGGACAGACGCCATTTTGATACAGCATTCCAGCTGATGTGTGCAGAGACGAGGCCTCCAGGCCGATCTGGATCAAGACTGTCCAGTGAAGGGACCACATCAGGCCCCAAAACCCAGAGAACACTTCAGCTTCAAAGAGCTGCACTGTCTCTGTGTTTCCATGAAGAATATCTTCAGACTGATCCTGATGAACTTCTGCCCCTCCTGAGGAGCTCCTGGGTGTGAGCTCACAGGCTCATGTTGACTGACCTCTGACCTTCAGGATTAAAACTCAGACACACGGTCACTGATGAGGACGACCAGAGAGAGGATCTAAAAACAGGCTGAGGACCTGCTCCATGATCACATGATCATCAGAGGATCTTCAGTCTGTCTGAACCCTCCGATCATCTCCAAATTAAAACATCTTCAGTCTGTCTGAACCCTCTGATCATCTCCAGATTAAAAACATCTTCAGTCTGTCTGAACCCTCTGATCATCTCCAGATCACAAACATCTTCAGTGTGTCTGAACCCTCTGATCATCTCCAGGTTAAAAAAACATCGTC
Source organism: Cetoscarus ocellatus (assembly GCA_037902135.1). NCBI lineage: Eukaryota > Metazoa > Chordata > Actinopteri > Labriformes > Labridae > Cetoscarus > Cetoscarus ocellatus. The sequence goes on along the minus strand of JBAMNC010002084.1, from coordinate 217,500 downwards.
AGTCTGTCCAAACCCTCTGATCATCTCCAGATTAAAAACATCTTCAGTCTGTCTGAACCCTCTGATCATCTCCAGATTAAAAACATCTTCAGTCTGTCTCCAGATCATTAACATGCTTTCTTACCTTCTGAGAAGTTCCCCTTCTCCTCCTAAATGTCCTAATATTTTAACAAATCATGAAAAGTGTCACTCATTGCAAACTTTAGCTCAGAGAAAAACAACTGTGCCACAGAAGCAGGAAGTCAGATTCAAAAGAAATGCTAACGGACGTTCCTTCACAATGGTGACAAAAATATCTCAGACGTTAGTCACGGCATTTAAAGAGGAACACCTCCAGAGTTTCTGTAGGAGGATCAGTGTCTCTGAGGGTCTTTGTCTCTGAGGGTCAGTGTCTCTGAGGGTCTTTGTCTCTGAGGGTCAGTGTCTCTGAAGGTCTTTGTCTCTGAGGGTCAGTGTTTCTGAGGATCAGTGTCTCTGAGGGTCTTTGTCTCTGAGGATCAGTGTCTCTGAGGGTCTTTGTCTCTGAGGGTCAGTGTCTCTGAGGGTCTTTGTCTCTGAGGGTCAGTGTCTCTGAAGGTCTTTGTCTCTGAGGGTCAGTGTCTCTGAAGGTCTTTGTCTCTGAGGGTCAGTGTTTCTGAGGATCAGTGTCTCTGAGGGTCTTTGTCTCTGAGGGTCAGTGTCTCTGAGGATCAGTGTCTCTGAAGGTCTTTGTCTCTGAGGATCAGTGTCTCCGAGGGTCAGTGTCTCTGAGGGTCAGTGTCTCTGAGGATCAGTGTCTCTGAGGGTCAGTGTCTCTGAGGGTCTTTGTCTCTGAGGGTCAGTGTCTCTGAGGATCAGTGTCTCTGAAGGTCTTTGTCTCTGAGGATCAGTGTCTCCGAGGGTCAGTGTCTCTGAGGGTCTTTGTCTCTGAGGATCAGTGTCTCTGAGGGTCAGTGTCTCTGAGGGTCTTTGTCTCTGAGGGTCAGTGTCTCTGAGGATCAGTGTCTCTGAAGGTCTTTGTCTCTGAGGATCAGTGTCTCCGAGGGTCAGTGTCTCTGAGGGTCAGTGTCTCTGAGGGTCTATGTCTCTGAGGGTCAGTGTCTCTGAGGGTCTTTGTCTCTGAGGGTCAGTGTCTCTGAGGGTCTTTGTCTCTGAGGGTCAGTGTCTCTGAGGGTCAGTGTCTCAGTGAGGGTCTTTGTCTCTGAGGGTCAGTGTCTCTGAAGGTCAGTGTCTTAGTGAGGGTCTTTGTCTCTGAGGGTCAGTGTCTCTGAGGGTCTTTGTCTCTGAGGGTCAGTGTCTCTGAGGGTCTTTGTCTCTGAGGGTCAGTGTCTCTGAGGGTCAGTGTCTCTGAGGGTCTTTGTCTCTGAGGGTCAGTGTCTCTGATGATCAGTGTGTCTGAAGGTCTTTGTCTCTGAGGATTAGTGTCTCCGAGGGTCAGTGTCTCTGAGGGTCAATGTCTCTGAGGGTCTATGTCTCTGAGGGTCAGTGTCTCTGAGGTCTTTGTCTCTGAGGGTCAGTGTCTCTGAGGGTCAGTGTCTCTGAGGATTAGTGTCTCTGAGGGTCAGTGTCTCAGTGAGGGTCTTTGTCTCTGAGGGTCAGTGTCTCAGTGAGGGTCTTTGTCTCTGAGGGTCTTTGTCTCTGAGGGTCAGTGTCTCTGAAGGTCAGTGTCTCAGTGAGGGTCTTTGTCTCTGAGGGTCAGCGTCTCTGAGGGTCTTTGTCTCTGAGGGTCAGTGTCTCTGAGGGTCTTTGTCCATCATCTTGATCCACAGCACTGTGAGAGTCTTGTCTCCATCAATCTAAAGGTTCAGAGCACAAACAAAGCTCTGGATGTCACATGTAGATGTGCCCTTGGTCAAGGCACTTCACCCCCAGTGTGTCCCACTGCTGTGGAGTAAAAACACTGTGAGGGGTCAGAAGGACTAGAACAGACTTGTCTGAGCTCAGGTCCATGTGTTCCCAATCCGTCTGTGAGGACAAAGCCACAGAGAGATGAAGAAGTTGGAGTTGTATGAGAACAGATTCAGAAATGTGTCTGGAGCTGATTTCTGAACCAGTGACAGCAGCAGATCCTCAAAGTCCGCCATCCTGTTGTCCTCTGTGTCTGTTAAAATGTTTGAGACATGCATGTCCAGGTGAAAACTGTCTGTGCAGACCCCCTACGAAGGGGTGTGTCCAAATGTTTGACATCACACTGCAGTGTGGACACTTGCTACACTGTGGATGCATCAACATAAAACAGACTTCAGGAGCTTTTGGTGATCAGACCTCAGTCTCTGTGTCTCCATGCTCCTGTGATAAACACATCAGACTCTGAGCTTTATCTTATCCACTACACTAGTGCAGGGCAATAAGGACAAACACTCATATCAGCACATGTTGGAGCTAAATGGTGATATTGGACACAGATCTTGATATTTAATTCAGATAAATTATCCTTTCAACTCAATAACGAAGCTCAGAATGAGGACTGTTTTGATGCAGAGGCTTCAAAGGCTTGAGGTTTGAGGCTGCACCGCTCCATTTGACTGTCTTTATGTTGGACTTTGTGTTGCTAATGTGAAAGGGAAAAGATCTGTCACCATCAAACTTTTTTGATGCCTGTTCTGGCATTTTCAACAGAAAACATCATTCTGCTGCTCGTCTGAGATCTTAAACACAAAGAAACACTTTTTTTACATGTTACTATCCAGCCTTCAGTTATATAACAAAATATAATTCAAATTAAACTAAACTTATATATATCATATATGTATATATATATATATATATATATATATATATATATATAATTGTTACCTATATATAGGTAACAACTGGACTGTTAATTTATTTTTATTTGTTACACTGAAATTCACAAATTTCAAAGAATTAATTTCAGTATATTAAAGACTTTAAATTTTAAGCATTAGTGCAAACCTCATTCCAACTTATGGCTGGTTACAGACAATTTACTACACTTAAGGAATTTATAATTTATTTAATAAATTAGATTAATTTTAATTAAGGCAATTATTTTCAGTTCTGGTAAATCAAATTTATTTCATCTTTTGATTCAGGTAAATTAAATTCAGTAACACTTTTAGACAAGTAGCCTTGCCAATCAGCCTGGGTCTCTCCAGTTGTCTTAGTCCAAAAACCTGATAAGTCACCTAGGTTTCATATAGATTTCAGGCCTCTGAATGCCAAAACTCAACAAGATGCCCACCCCGTGCACCTTATCCACAATCTCCTGGAATCTATGCATGGAGCAGCTGACTTTAGTACTCTCTATCTTAAAATGGGGTACTGCCAGGTGGCAATGGCAGAGGAGAGCAAAGCGAAGACAGCAGTTATCATGCCAATCGGTCTCTACCAAGTCAACTCTTTGCCTTTGGGCTTAAAAAATGCCAGAGCCTCATTTCACTGGGAGTGCTGAGGGGGGAAATCTACTTTGTATACATTGATGATGTGATAGTTTTCTCACTCACTTCAGAGCAGCATCTACAGAAACTAACTCTAAACCTAAAGAAATGTCATGATCTGAAGTTCCTGGGACATGTGGTGTCAAGATAAGGGGCCCAGGTGGATCCAGAAAAAACGCTGGCAGTGACAGCATACCCAATACCAACCAATGTCAAAACGTTGCAGCAATTTCTTGGTCTGGTGGGGTGGTATCACAAATTCATTGCACATTTTGCAAATATTAGCACTCCCTTGCATTGCCTGACAAGAACGGATGTGGACTGGACCTTGACAGAGCAATGTCAGCAAAGCTTTGAGCATCTTAAACAAGCTCTGGTCAAGGCTCCCATTCTCACACAGCCTAACCACCCACTTCCATTTGAAGTTCACAGTCACAGCTAGTGAGGTAGGCTTGGGAGCAGTCCTGGTGCAAGTGGATAATGAAGGTGAAAAGGTGATAGTTTTCACTTCAAGGAGGTTACAGGGACTGAGTGTAATTACTCCACCTCAGAGAAAGAGTGTCTGGCTGTGGTATGGGCTGTTGAAAAGTGGCGTCACTACTTTAAAGGGAAAGAGTTCACACTGTACACAGGCCGTGCTGCTTTGACATGGGCCTTCAATTGTCCCAAAACATCTCCACACTAAACACGTTGGATCCTGCGTCTCCAGCAGTTCCAGTTTAAGGTCTGCTACAGAAAAGTTCTACAAAACATTTTGCCTGATGCAGAGCAGTCTCTCCTCACGACAGCTCTCTGGCTTATGTAGCCATGAACACCTCCAGATGTCCCTTTGATCTCCCAACATCTTTGGCTGAAATTCAGGAGGCTGAGGAAAAGGACCCTGAGGTCATGGACATGGTTAAAGATTCAACCAATGACAACAGACCGGGAAGGGTTGTCTCTAGTACTTGGCGGGGAATACAGTACAGAAAGTCCCCAGTAATACCGCTTTCCCATTAAAATTAGCAGGTAAACCCGCTAACAATCAGCAAGTGACTCCTTTCCCATTGCCAGCAGACCTGGGTCTAATCGCCAGCAGACGAGCTGCGTGGCTGTTTATATTTTTCCTATGGTACGTCAAGCTGATGTCATCACATTGATGACATCATCGGGCACCAAAACATGGAAGGGTAAACAATGGAAAGAGGCATGGAAGCCATGGACACAGTGGTCAACTGTTTTCCGTACTTTGTACTTTTGTCCCTCTTTCAAAATATACAAACTCAACGCAGACTGAACAACACTCGATTGCTGATGATACGAAGGCAGATGGAATTTGTTGCTGAGATGGCAAAGAGTTGCAAAGGTTACAGACAAAGGAGACGGACGCGATATAATGACATAGGGCTCTAATTTCCTGGCGCAACACAGGATGGCACAGCCTGGCGCACCCTACGCAGTGGTAATTTCGTCCGGTGCACCGCCGTGCAGGTGGATCACATGCATGATGAATGGATTAGCCTGCTGCTGTATTTAAATGTAATTATCACTTAATTTGATACTCCTATTATGAGACAGGAACAGATTACATCTGTCCCGTGAGGTGGTCCACACGGAGATGCGCATTGTGGCTCCGATGCGCGGCCCGGAGGCCCCTGCGCTCTCCCAGTTGCTGTAAAAGTGACAGCGGCTCTGACCTTCTTCACCACCAAGGTGAAATTGTCACTGCGCCTCGCCCGCGGCGCATTGAAAGGCGAGGAGAGGTGTTCATTTGATTGGTGAAGATCACACTCGGCTGTGTTAAACCCACTCAAGTCTTATCTCCTCCCTCTCTGCTACGTGCGCCGGTAGGAGAGACAGAGGCGTAGGTGCGCCTGCCTGCGCCAGACTGCGCCGTGCATGAAACTTGCAAAATGCTCTGGACACACCTCGTTGGCGCAGGGCAGGTGCGCCCCGCCTGCGCCTGGTCTACAAAATTAGAGCCCAAAGGCACATTACGCCAAAGTCATCCTGTAAATTCGCCCAGGTGTGATGTTCCCACTGGAGCCGATTAAAACCTGTGTCCTTTGCAGGGTCAGTCGGTCTAATCGGTCAAAGAGATGGAGGCGATTGATATCAGCTGGTGGTTCCCGAGGATCTGGTGCCTTGTTTCTCTGTGTACTTTCATAACTACCCATTAAGTGGACATCTGGGCAGACTAAAGACCCTATTGCAGATTCTTGAGGTGGCTTGGTGGCCAAAGGATGTCTGGGCTCATGTCATGCTGCCTTACATGTCGGTCCTACAAGGCTGAAAACCAAACGTCAGCTGGTTTCATGCAGTCAACCACAGTTGAGGCGGGTTGGGAGAAGCTTGGGGTGGATCTCATGGGCCTTTTTCCCCGCAGTAAAAAGGGAAATCCTTCTGGTCATTGTGGATTATTCTACAAAGTGGGTTGAAATGTTTCCGCTAAAAGTCAGCAAAGCTCATTGCATTATAACTACAGTGAAGGATGAGATCTTCACCCGCTTTGGTGACCCTCAGGAGCTGGTGTCAGATTGAGGACCTCAGCTCACTAGTCATGACATGGCTAAACTCTTCAGGTCCTGGAGAGTCACCTAAAAGTTCACCACAGGTTATCACCCCCAAGCCAGTCTCACATAACAGTCTAACCGCACCATCAAGACCATGATAGCCTCTTACGTGGGAGACCAGCACAACAACTGGGATAAGTGGATTAGAGAATTCTGTTTAGCTATCAGTGCTGCACAACACGACAGTACCAGTAGAACTTGTCTGTGATGTTGTCATCTAAGAAATAGAACAAAAGCAAGGGAAAAACTTATTATAAACAAGTAAAGAGTAAGTATAAAATAAGATGTGGAAAACTAAAGGAAAAGTTTTCTTGTCTTTGTAGTTTGCTGATATTCCTTGTAATATTAATTAAATAGGTAGGTGGGTCAAAACATTATTTTTAAATGTCAGAAACAAAGTTTATATGAGGAGGATGTGGCGTAGAGGAAATGGGGGAGACACAGCGTGATTGGGAGAAACGTTGAAGGGCAAAATCAGAAGGAAAAAGGTCATTTCTGAAATTGCAAATTTGATGATCTATGGCTTATGATGTTCTGGTATGAATAAGTAAAGTACAAAAATATTGAAATAAGTTCTAATCAGAATAGACACATAAAGGATTATCCTCCCAACTAACTCACAACTTGACAAAGGATCTTACCATAAAGGATTATGTGAGATCTTTTTTGAAAGGTATTCTTTTTTTTCCCCTGGTATACCAGTGCTTTTGGTCATCAATCGCTCTCTTTTTTTTGGCTGTGTTTCCTTTCTTGAGATGGATTACATGTTGTTTTTCACTGAACAGATGGAAGGAAGAAATGTTGCAGATACGAGGAGTTTCTGAGGAATAAACGATTTAAAAGGCTAGTTAGGGTGAACTGACTGAGCAAACAAAATACATTTCATTAGATTAAGACTTAAAGTTCACTTATAAAGTAGAAATGTTTGATTTCAAGCTGTACTTATATTACTTAATATAATTATTTGCATTTGTTTATAATAATAAATGTTGCAGTATTCATAATTAATATTAATTATATGCTGACAAACTGTTTTGGTATAAAAGCATTTTTTGTTCAATTACTTGTTTGAATCTATTAATACTTGTCTATAGTGTAATTTAAATATTTTCCTGTTATTAGACATTTTAAAGTGACATCCAGGCAGATCCAGAGTTCCACCACATGAAATGCACTTTTAAGAGTTGTGTGGTTGATGGGACAAAAGAAATTATGTTCACTCCTTAGATTATAGCCCCCCTCTCTGGTTCTGATCATCTTTTGTAAATTACCAGGTAACGCGGTTCGTATTGCTTTATATAGCACCTGTGGTTTTTTCAAATTGACTATGTTGTGATATTAAAAGCAGAGGGCTGGTGTGATCTCTGTATCCAGCATGATTTATGATCTGGATAACTGTTTTTCTGTAATGTGCAGATCTTTTGCAGATTGGTCTTGTATGTGTTTCCCCAGACTTCAACACAGTAAGACAGCTATGGCAGGATCATGGAGCAATAGAGTGTATGTAATGATTTTTGTGGTAATAAATACTTTGATTTACTCATTATTCCAATACTTAATGATATTTTTGAGCACAGATATTTTGCGTATGATTTCCAGCAGAGCTTATGGTCAACCAGAATACCCAAAAACTTACTTTCATAGACCCTTACAACAGTTACATTAGCAAATGCCAATTCAATTTCCTATCATTTTTTTCTATTTCAAAAAAACATAAACTTTGTTTTACTTACGTTTGGTGATCATTTGTTTTAGTCAAACCAGCATTTAAGTTTACTCAGTTCATTCTGGACCATGTTTAACAGCTGCTGTGGGTGATCTCCAGTTCACAAAATATTTGTCATCAGCAAACACAATACACTTTAGATACATTTTTGATATATCACAGATATATAAAATTAATTATTTTAGGGCCCAGTACTGACCCTTGTGGGACACCACAAGTAATGTCTAAACACCTAGACCTGTGGTGACCCACCTGAAAACTGAACTCTGTTGCTGTTGTAGCTCTTCAGCCAGTCTAGAGCCACTCCCCTTAAAGCATACTTCTCCATCTTTTTAAATAATAAGTCGCCTTCTTCAAATCAACAAATATTCCAATAGTGTATTTCTTAGAATCTAGACTTGTGGATATTTCCCCTCCTAGTTCCATCAAGGCCAGGGAGGTGGATCTAGTTGGTCTGAATCCAGACTGACTTTCCATTACAATGTTAGTTTTCTCTATAAATTTATCCAGTTTATTGTGTAAGAGTTTTTCCAGAATTTTTGAGAACTGTGACCATAAAGAAACCGGTCCGTAGTTTGTGAATTATTTTTTTTATAAATATTATACAATTTTCAGGCCTTTATTGTGAGACTGATACGTTTTGTACTGTGGACAAACGTAGGTATTTCCCATTTTGACGTGAGACTGGGTTGGTTTGTTCACATACACATTTGTACCCTTCAGTTTCCTTCCTTGCTCAGGTAGATCATCTTTTTGTTTTCTGTAGTTAAAGTGGATTATTATGGCAGGTTTGGCAGATTTGTTCTGATTTTTTCAGGTTCACAACATATGGAGGGCTTCAACATTTGCTTTGGCAACATCAGTGTTCTTATTTTGTAGAAGTGAGGTTACCTGCACCTCTTCAGCAGCATCATGCTCAGCCCCAGTCTCTGCCCCCGAGCCCCTTACTGCTTGAAAATAATTTTTAACTTTGGATTTTAGTCCAGTGACGATCATGTCATTCATTCATGAATATTCTTCCAAGTCACTCGATTCTACAGCCAGTCTATTCTCCTTTCCTGTTCCAAGTTTCTTGTTGCTTTGTCAGTGCTGCCATCTCCCCTGACATCATGTTCATGGACTCTTTAATCATGTCCCTCTGTAACGATTTTAACCACATTTTTTTCCTTCTTTTGTTGCACGGACATCTTTAACTTTTCTCCGAACAGCCAGGAGTATCATACAAATATATTTAAGGAGGTACATATAGTGGCTGTTTTTATTTGTTTTAGCTTATTGGATTTACTGAATCACTTCTCATAGTGCTAACTAAGAAAATAAGAACTAAGAAAACTATCCTCATGATGTGGAAATCAAAACAGGCCATAAATATTACACACAGGAAAAACCTTCTTTCTGATTATATATCAATGGAAAAACTTTCCGAATCAAATACGCAAACAATAAAACAACAGGATTCAATTTGGCAATGCTTTTAACTTATCTCTATACATAACCATGTATTTTTTTAGCTTTTTGTTTTGTTTTGTTTTGTTTTGTTTTGTTTTGTTTTGTTTTGTTTTGTTTTGTTTTGTTTTGTTTTGTTATTGGTCCTTTTTGCCTAACAACCACCTTCGATAACCACCAAAAGCATTATTCCCATGACTTCTTCTGCATGTTGAACAGAGGGTGAAAGCAAAAAAAATATAAGAATTTTAGGCTCTACAATTTTACAATTTTTCCAAGCTTTATTACCAACATCACTACTACTATTTTAACTTTTATTACCATTATAATTACTACTATTATTGTTAATCATTATCAGTGTTCTTGAAAATATCATTACAAACATCATGATTGTATTCCTATGCATAGGTACATACATATGTATGTACATACATATAAAAACATATACCGTACATTTTTAAAGAATTTACTTATTTATCTTCCCTATAACTCTGCAACTACTCTCCCTTTCTGTACTTAAATCCAACATGTCCTTTATGAAAAAATGGCAATTCTTTGTTTTTGGTTTCTTTTCCCTCCTAATGTCATGATCATGGTAGTAATGATAACAATGATCATGATTAATATTGTAACCGCAATGTACAATTTTTATGAGGTGTGCATGTGACTACATATGTGTTTGTATGATTGTGGAGAACCCCATGTAAATATGAGCATGCTTGCTGAGGTGCCAAAAAAGAAAAAAAAAGGAAAAACAGTAATATAAAAGAAACACCCGCCAATTGCTACTGTACAGAAAAATAAGGAAATAACAAAATATATATGTATAAAAAATAATATTAGTAATATTGTAAAAATTGCTCTTACTATCACCAGTGATATTAGGGTATTGCTTATCATTGTTATTGACTCTATTATTATTATTATCATTATCATTATTATTATTATCATTATTTATATTATTAACTATGTATTGATGATGATTATTACTAAAATAATTAATATGGGTCTTATTTGCTATTATTATTATTGTTATCACTACTTAAATTGGTGGTGATGCCGACAGGGATGATTATGATGGTGATTATATTTGCAATTATTATTTTTATTGTCTTTATTGTTGTTGTTATTATTACTGTTACTATTTCAACTTTTGTCTTTGTAATTCTAAAGAAAAAAAATAACGACCGAACCATTCACAGCTATAGTGCCTTATCTTGTAGACCCCTTATGGTGTGGTGGAGCCCCCTTGTGGAGGAAGGTGGTGGGGGCTGTGGCAGGGTCTGGAGACCTACCCTTCTGTCTCTGATAGGGACAGCGACCAGGGAAGAAGAAATTGAGAAAAATGGTGGCTTCTTTGAGCGCTCCTGGGTGATCTGCCTCCCTCCTTGTGGTTTAGGAGTAGACCACATAGGGGAATAGTTGGGGCCATTGTTCTGTTATGGGTCTAACTGTGGCCCTACAGAAGACAGACCACCCTGCTATTCTAATTGTGAGGGCTCTTTAATAGCCTTGTTGCTGCTTCTTTATTATCCTTTTTTTGTCTTTTGCCTTCTGTTCCATAATATCCAAAAAGAAAATCTCCCTCCCCAGTTGTGCCTTATAAACCACAAACTATACTTTCCTGTTGGTATATGTCTGTAATTGATCCGTCTGTAACTACTAATAATTACTTTTATTTTATCTTATTTTATTTTACTCTTTCTGTTGTCTTTCTTGTACAACTGTTATAGTTCTATTTCACAAAAAAACAACAGCTTTATGGACTATTGTTTTGTCAGTGCTGCCATCTCCCTTTACACCATGTTCATGCAGGTTCACTTGGGCCAGCCCGGAGCTGGGCGTGAACCTGCAACCTCCTGATCACTGACCAAGCACACTATCCAGCTGCGCCACTGACGCCCCTTATATAAGTCACATGCTTTTTATCTGCAATAGTTTGAGTACTGAACAAAATATAGTCTTGGTCAAAAAAATTTCTTTCTAACCTAAAAATCAGTTTTTTCTCTATATGATCTGAATGCACCTGTTTCCAGCCTTGACAATCGCCATGTGTGATCTGGGAGGAAGTGGGTAAATACTGAAATGATCATATGACTCCTATCTTATCCCTGATTGGTGGAATTGGCGGTGTTACAACTCTCCCTATGTTACAACCATACCCGGTCTCCCCTACAAATACAATACAAAAAATGGAACAGCCAGGAGTATCATACAAATATATTTAAGGAGGTACATATTGTGACAGTTTTTATTTCCTTTTTTTTTGGATTTAGAGATGAGTTTCACATAATTTTCAGCATCTTTAAGGAAAAACACAAAGTGAGGATTTCTGCTGCTGAAATTACATTTATGCATGTAAAACTTTGGCTGTAGAATTAAAAGGTTTACCACAAAGTACTTGTCATTTTGTCTTTGATTTATATATATAAAAAAACACATTCTCCCACAATAAAGCAACATCTCTATGGACCTGGTCAATGACAAATTTACTAAAGTCTTGCCAAAATTTCCAAGTGTGTGAACAAAAAAAGTGCAGCACTTTTTAAGGTTGAATCTTTCAAAAAGAACAGTTTGTGTTAATAAATCTTTTTGAATTTTTGCCATGTAGTGGTTAGCTGGGTAATATCTATGAATATTTCTGAATGACACCTCTTTCACCTTATCTAGAGCATCAGATCCTCCTGGTTTGGGGGCACAACAAGCCAAAACGAGCAACTGCACTTTTGGAACAAACCCAAAAATAACCTTCAACTTCCAATATTTACAAGCAACTTTTCAAAAAAACAAGCCCAAAGTTGCTTATAATAGTCAGACCTGGCAACTATGGCAGTACGGCACATTGTTAACACGGATTAAGATGACCTCCAAAAACCAAATAACTCCTCCATGGTGTCAAAGCAACAACCCTGAAAATATCATCAAACTCTATGGAGAACTTTTGAGTTATCTTACTCAGAGACAGGCAAACAGGCAAATGTCTACTAAATCATGACCTTGGCAAAGAGAAACAATATATAATGTTAGATTTTCTGTCTAAAGCAACCTTTGGGTATGACATAATACAGTTAAATTCTGTTCTTAGGTCTGGGATATTGCAGCCATCCCTCAGCACAATAATGCCAGCCGTTTTGGATGGCATTATAAACATGACCAGTCGATACATCAGGGTTCCTTTCACTGTGCGTGAACAGGCAACATTAAAGGGCAAATGGCGGCAATGTCCGGTTTCCCAAATGTAGTCAGTGCAAATGACAGACTGCACTCACGTTGCTATAAGGACTCCGAGTGAAAATGAAAATTGTGCCTACGATCAATGTAGAGATTATTTGTTCCTCAAACATGGTTTTGACAAATTTAGTGGTTTAGACAAATTCATCCTGACGCACAGCTTCTTCTTCTTTGCTTTCGGCAGACTATAACCATTCAAGGCGTATCGCTGTCCCCTCTGACGCACAGCTGTGTCGGGAAAAGACTGCAGGCTGGCGATGCAAAAACATTCATGAGGTACTTTGCATTGACCATTCATGGTAACATGTGGGTGTGTAGAAGGCGGGAGGTGAGGTAAATCCACCTGCGCAACTTCCCAAGTGGACTGTGATTTATAAAGGTAAAAGTGCTTGCAAGTGTGCGCACGCACGGTTTTATTAGATTTTTTTTTGCCGCACGCCTTCTTCAACTTTCGGGTACACGTTCACTTTTAGGGCTCTAATTTCGTAGACCAGGCACAGGCGGGGCGCACCTGCCCTGCGCCGCGCCTGCGCCGCGCCAACGAGGTGTGTCCAGGGCATTTTGCAAGTTTCGTGCACGGCGCAGTCTGGCGCAGGCAGGCGCACCCACGCCTCCCTCTCTCCTACCGGCGCACGTAGCAGAGAGGGAGGAGATAAGACTTGAGTGGGTTTAACACAGCCGAGTGTGATCTTCACCAATCAAATGAACGCCTCTCCCCGCCTTTAAATGCGCCGCGGGCGAGGCGCAGTGACAATTTAACCTCGGTGGAGAAGATGGTCAGAGCCGCTGTCACTTTTGCAGCAACTGGGAGAGCGCAGGGGCCACCGGGCCGCGCATTGGAGCCTCGATGCGCGTCACCTTGTCGACCACCTCGCGGGACAGATGTATTCTGTTCCTGTCTCATAAATATGAGTACAAAAATAAGTGATAATTACATTTAAACACAGCAGCAGGCTAATCCATTCATCATGCTTGTGATCCACCTGCATTACTGGTCTGTTATCGCCAAATAGCAGCGCCTTAGGTGAAAATATATCTCCTCCTCATCCTCCTTGCAATAATGTAGGCTACTCCATCTTTTAAGATCACGTTACGAAAAAAGTTTAAAACAGAGAAATATGGGCAATCGCAGGTAAATCCTTAAGACACCGAGAGACTTACATTTTTTCAGAGAGCGTCTCTCCCTTTTTTCTTTTCTATTTAATTTCATGAGATGAGAGAAGCCGGATACTCCGTATCGGATGATGTGGCTGTTTGTGGTTGGCTGAGAGATGTGAACTCGTTAGTTATGACAAACGGCTCTGATCTGACATCAGATGTGACAGGACAATTAATATAGATACAAATGTATGTGCTGGTTCAGAGGGTTACATTAAATAGTGGTTGTTGTGATTGTTTATTGCATTAAAATGTGCCTGACACTCTGGATACCTGCCTGTGAGGTTTTGATGACGTGTGCGCACTGTGCCCCTGTCAGCCAAATTACCACTGCCCCTAGTGCGCCTGGCCTGCGCCAAGAATAGACCAGGTTGGAGCTGGCGGGCTTTCAGCGCACCTTCCGAGCGGTTTTTTGGCACGAATTTGTCACTGCGCCAAGCTGAATCTGTCGACACCTCCCCCTGGTGCGCCTTCACACCCATCTCGGCGCAGCCGGTCTACCAAATTGCCAAATTGGCTGCGCATGGCGGTGCGCCGGAGGAAATTACCACTGTGCAGGGTGCGCCAGGCTGCGCCATCCTGCGCCACCCTGAGTTGCGCCAGGAAATTAGAGCCCTTAGTGTGGACCCTATGCAATATTTTATAAATGAGGCCCCAGAACACTGATGAATTATGTAATGTTCAAATCATTTAATCATGACCTTGATGATTTTTAACTATAAGACTTTACACATTTTCTTGTTGAAAACAAACTTAATTTTTGGTGGTCACGATGCTCAGTTTTATCTAAATTAGAGAATTTTCATAATGTCCATAAAACCGTTAAGTGGATAAATTTGACCTTTTATACTTAACCCATATGCTCTGCTATAACTAAGACAAAATAACTCATAAGACTAACTCATTTAAATACTGGGCAGGTTTTCCATCCAATAAATATATGTGTAGCCCCAACTCAAATTAAAAACTTTGGTTCAATGTAATCTAATTTAGTTATTGTGACTAATTTTTATTAGTAAAAGCCAAAATAAAATGTATACATCAATTTGGTGAAATTGGTTTACATGCATCTTACTCAGTGAAACTGATTCAGTTCTACCAACTTTTATTAATCATAGCTACAATAAAATCCTTTCATTCATTAATTTTCTGTACCACTTATCCCTTTGGGGTCCCGGGGGGTCTGGAGCCTATCCCAGCTGTCGTTGGGCGAGAGGCGAGGTACACCCTGAACTGGTCGCCAGCCGATCGCAGGGCCACATAGAGAGACAGACAACCATTCACACTCATACCTAAGGGCAATTTAGAGTCACCAATCAACCTAATGAGCATGTTTTTAGTCTGTGGGAGTGCCTGGAGAGAACCCACGCATGCACGGGAAGAACATGCAAACTTCAGACAGAGAGGCCCTGTCCCACCCGGGGAATGGAACCGGCGACCTTCTTGCTGTGAGGCACATGCACTACCTGCTGCGCCACTGTGCCACTCTGCTACAATAAAATGATTACTTAAATTCAATTACATTTATTAAGATTCATCCAAATTAAAATATAATTTATTTTAAATGAAATCAAATCTTTCACCTGATTCCCCCCCAACTGAGGCACATTACAAAGAACTTGGTAATTGCTTTTTTTAAAATGCGACAGGCGACCATAACATTACAGTGCAGATCTATCTTGTTTATAGAAATTAACATAAAACATGGTGGAGTATTTTGAAATTATATACTTGCAAACAAATCCAGTGCTAAAACAAAGTGAAACATTGCTTGGGACAGTCCAACAGTTACACTAAAAATGTAAATCCGGTTCTGGGCTGTAAAGCACCTGAAAACATCTTTGGACAAACATTCTGGGAACACTTTAGAATAACACAAAATTAAGCTTAGTAAACCTTATGTAATCATTACTACAAAATACATCATTTTTTAAATATTTTTTCTTACATTACCTATATGACTTTTTGCACCATTTATGAGCACAGTAGTCATGGGTATTAAGTTTCAAGGTGCTGCGGAGCTTTAAATATAGTATTTACTTCATAAAGCATTAACTGTCCTCTTTTGACATCAATTCACCAAATACTTCACTAACAACTACCAAGTTTTTTTTTTCTCTAACCCAAATCAAGCAGGAGGACTAAAGGTGCATTCACACTGAACGTGACTTGGGCGACCTCAACGACCACTCTCCATTCAAAGTCAATGTACAGCCGTGATCAGCCACAACCAGGCGCAGCCAGATATCATGTGATGCGCCGGACGTGGTCGCGTCCTGGGAGTCATTTGGCGGCGATCTCGGTCATCAAGTTGCATTCGGTGTGAAGCATCTATTTATCCAGACATGTTAATGGTTTAATATTTTACTGACACTTTATAATTGATGAAACCCTCTTAAGAAGTTGTTTACAACTATGTTCTGGTTGATTTGTAAATGATGAGTTCATCACTTATGAAGTGATGTGAATGTATATGGTTAAAACACATTTACTACTGTTTATAAATGGCATACAAACCAGTATTTATATTGAAGAGTTGCTTTACAGATAATGTATTATCAGAATTCTTAAATCATCTCCATGATAAAACTTGCATATTGACTTCAAACCCTTTTCAGAAACTCAACAATTCCATGTTTTACATCAGCTATACCACACTTGAACAAAACCATTAAACTGTTGACCAAACTGAAAAATCTGGACTATGTTC
Source organism: Cetoscarus ocellatus (assembly GCA_037902135.1). Classification (NCBI taxonomy): domain Eukaryota; kingdom Metazoa; phylum Chordata; class Actinopteri; order Labriformes; family Labridae; genus Cetoscarus; species Cetoscarus ocellatus. The sequence continues at coordinate 201,297 of JBAMNC010002084.1, read as the reverse complement.
TAACGTTCTAAAATTGTAAAAAAGATTTCAAAGTGCAAATTTTGACGCTATTTTAAAAATTGTCATAAAACAGTAAAATCTTGAATGAGGTCAATCCATGAAACCATTTCAACATGAACACCAGTTAGCTTTTTCTTGATAAAACAGTTAACAAGGCGTGCTACTTCTTTGTCCAGTGCCCTGAAATAGTACATTAAGAGATCTTTTACTGTTGGAAAAGATGACATCCAGCTTTCAAATATAACCAAGAGCCACAGGCAATAAAGGCTCAATGAAGGTGGAGATCTAAATATCTGTCTGAACTGTCATTTTTGAACAATTTAGACCAAACCACAGGCCTTGTCTGTTCAAATATATCAAAAGAGGTCACAGCCATTCAAACATTAACCTGTGAAAATGTGGTTTGCAACATGCAAATTCAGAACAGAAATAACAGTGCATCAATGTGCTGTATGGCCTATCCAAACTTAAAATTTGAGTAACACAATGTGGCAAGTTTCCAGTTGACAATTAAAGTTTCCCTGAGTAGACTCTCATCAGTGCCCATGACATTTTCATCATGTATTGCTTTAACCCTCCTATTATCCTCAAATATTACTAACACATTTTACCCTTGGGGTCAATCTGACCCCAGGGATATTTGCCTCCAGAAAATTATTTACCTAAAACTGTTGATGTAACAGGTTGAATTTTATTTTTAAAATGCAGTCAGTTAAAAAACCTATGAATAGTGATTAAAAACAGTTGTAGTGACTCAAGAATGTGATTTCATTGTAAAAAGGGTCATAAAAGCAATTGTAAGTTCATGTAAGGTAAAAAAAAAAAAAAAGATTGTTAAAAGGACTTAAGTGATAAAATCAGAATCCTTCCTAAAAGGTTTAAAAACGCATTAAAACTTTCCTGGTTAAAAATACTCAAAATGTAAGGATCTTACTGCTAAGAGTAGTTTATCTGTGGTCTACCTGCTAAGTTTTTCTGAGAAATGCTACCTGTGATTGATTAGTCATGCCTGCTTAGGTCGGAAAGGGGAGCTCTCGACCATGATGCCTCATTCTCATTGAAGCTATATGAATGGAAGCATCGTGTCAGAGAATCCTCATTTATACGATCTTTTCTCAGGTAATAACGGAATGTTTCCTTGTGTTTGTTCGGGAAAAATAGGTTTCTAAAGATGTTATGTTGCATTTGAAAGTGTTTTCTGCTAAAGTTGTAATGTTTTAGCCAAGTTGTTTACATTTTGTGATCGTGATTTGAGACTGTTACAAGCTAGTTAGCTCTGCTTTATCTGAGAATGACGCAGCACCACCAGAGGTCAGTGTTGGTACAACTTAATGCGCTGGTGTATGTGGAACATACAGATAAGTAAGATATGCAAGAAGACAGAGAAAGAGACTGTTTTTGCTTTGTTTCATGGATATATTTACAATGTTTAATTTGTTTAAGAAGAACTTGTTCTTTAATCTTTACCTAAAAACAAGAATATAGGAAACAGGAAGTATAAAAATGTAAGAAAGACATAAAAGAAGCTGTTTAACAAAATAATTTTGTTTATTAACCTGTTCAATTTTTCTGCTTGTAAAAAGGAAATTAAAACTGAAGTGAATACTTTTTTTAGAATGATCCAGTGATGACAGAAATGCAAATGCTTCAGAACCAAAAGAAATGTACCTATTTAAACAAGTTTTATATTGTAATTAAACATTCTCATTGAAGCTATATGAATGGAAGTATCGTGTCAGAGAATCCTCATTTATACGATCTTTTCTCAGCCTTTTCTAGGCTGTGACATTGACCAAGTTTTTGTGTCAGGCAATTTGTGTATTTGTTGGCTACGCCACCATCAGGGCAAACTTATTAAATGAATGTACCTTTTAAAGTATTCATACAAATCCTCTGACATTTTCTGACAATATTAATGACCACAAGAGTATGACCCTTGTTGGTTTTGGTGATGATATGACCTTTCCTGTAGCGCCAACATCCGGTCAAACTTTCAGTTTTAGAGTAATTGTATCCTCAAAATCTTTCATCCAAATCATTTCTAAGTTGGGGTGCACATTCATGACTCTCACAGAATGAACCATAATGACTGATATTGGTGACCCCCCCCCCCCCCCCCCTCCTTTTTTGTAACATATTTGTAGTTCGTCACTGTAAAGTCTCACTCACCCCTCCTCTTTTGTTACTCCAAAACTTGGAATATCTTCAGAGACATGGTGGCTTGAAATATTGCCCTACCAGTCTCTGCATCCAACGGCTTGTTTTTGATTTGTTAACTCCTGCAAAATTGAACAAGCCAAAGTAGGCTTCCAAATCAACTACATACTCTTCTTTTCTATTTTCAGTCCATGGTGTTATGGTGAGCTCTAATGATGACTTGATAGATGGAAACACTTGGATGTGATCAACTTGGCATTGAAAAAATATCATCATGATAATTTAATGCTTAATCAGTTATCCCCATCAAATTAGGAAAAGTCATAACAAATGAAGCAAAACAAAAAAGTCAACTATTGATTTTTGGAAGATAAACATTGAATGGAGTCAAACTGACCCCGAGGATAATGCGAAGGTTAAAGAAGGGGAGCACAGCAAACCCCCATACAGTCCTTTGTTTGTATGTGTGCAGTATCATAAGCTCTTTCAGAATTCCATAACGGGGCAGGGGGGTTACTGTTAGTTATTGGCAGGGATGGAGCTCAAAGAGTGTCAACAAAACACACCGGTCCCTAAAGATGTCCTCTCCCTATGCAGTGAACAGCTTGATTTTCAACTTCTGCATTTATGTATTCAGTTTGTGCCCATCCAGATTCATCAGGATCTTCTAGCAAAACTGGAAGGTGTACTTCAGGTTGTCTGGGAAGCTTAGATCGAGGTCATAGATGAGTTCAAACTTCAAGATGAAGCCCATGATGACACCGCCATCTTGACTGAGAACTTTGGTGCCTTCAATCACGATCCTGACATCCTCTGGTTCTTCATCCCCATCTCATCGGATTATGTAGATCACCATGACTCCAACATCCGGCTGGGCGTTCTCAGTGGTGGAGTCCTGACCATCAACACACACACTTAAAATAAATAAATGCTAAATGCCACAAACAGAAACTTGTAAAACAGAATTGTTGAAAATCAACTGCAGTTTAAAAGGCAGACTTGTTGCTCAGGTCATCAGCTGAAGAAGATCAATGCTTAGAGTTAACAAATCACATGCTGATGCAAATCCTGGACGGACATGGTCTTAACTCTAGCCCCGAAACATGATGCTTCATACATTTAATGGCAAGGAAAAGACTGACTATTTACACGTGTCAGCGGTGGTGAAGGCTCGTGGAGAACACTGTAGAAAAAGGGAGCAGAAGGAAAAAGGTAAGTATCAAAAATAGTTGCCAAAACATCCAGTACACGGGCACAAACACAAGCTAGACTCCAACAAGGAGGTCAAAACAGGCCTAAGGTCAGCTCTGAGATAAATTAGCACTGAGAGTAATGAAGAAAGAGGCCTGAACAAACCACGTAAGGGGCCCTAATTTCCTGGTGCAGCGCAGGGTGGCGCATCCCGCGCAGGGATAATTCTTGCCGGCGCACCACCGTGCACGGCCCTTTGGTAGACCGGCTGCGCCAAGATGGGTGGGGCGGCGCACCAGGTGGAGGTGTTGACAGATTCAGCTTGGCGCACTGACAATGTCGAGCCGAAAAATTGAGTGGAAGGTGCGCTGAAAGCTCGCCAGCTCCAACCTGGTCAGTTCTCGGCGCAGGCGGAGCGTGCCCGGGGCAGGGGTAATTTGGCTGTCAGACGCACAGTGCGCACACGTCACCAAAACCTCACAGGCAGGTATCCAGAGTGTCAGGCACATTTCAATGCAAAAAAACAATCACAGCAACCACTATTTAACCTAACCGTCTGAACCAGCATATACATTTGTATCTATATTAATTGTCCCGTCACATCTGATGTCAGATCAGAGTCGGGCTGTTTTTGCATCATCAGCCAGTGGAGGTCTGTTCGCATTACCATATACATGTATATATATAACTGTCCATGATGAGGTGAAACTGTCACTGCACCTCGCCCGCAGCTCATTAAAAGGCGAGGAGAGGAGTTCATTTAATTGTTGAAGACTCGGCTGTGTTAAACCCACTCACTCCTTCTCTCCTCCCTCGTTGCCACTTGTGCCAGTGGTAGGGAAGGAGGCATGGGAAAGTAGAGCCTTCTGCTAGCTCTGGTGTTTGCTGTCTGCTGTAAGGTTTATATGTGTGATTCAGTAGCTTACTACATGTGTGAAATGTGCAAAGGGTAATCTGTGTATGCACATGGATAACGAACACTGCCCCTTAAATGTCCATGACTCTGCCTAAAATGCTGCAACAATACCTGCCAGCTACTTCCAAACTGGGTTGCTTTTATTTCCAAGTTCATTAAAAGAGAAAAAGAAGCAGTATGAAAAACTGTAAGCTGCATCATATTTTAAAAAGCAGTAGATATTCTGTAGCTTCTGCACTAACATTCCACAGCATTAATTTAGCCAAATTAAATGGACAGCACTACAGCAAATGACATACAAAGAAAGAAGCACGCCAGTCCTACATTGTTATTTCCTAAAAAATGTTTTTTTTTTTTTTTTTAGATTTGTTCATAATTTGATTTTAACAAATTCCCAACGTCCAATGCAATTGCTGTGTCTTTAACTAAATTATATCCCCAAAATGGCGGTGAGGTAGATAATCTTGAGTCAATATTGACCAAGTATCGTAATACTTATACCACCAGAAGATTTTAGGAAGAAGCTTGGTGAAGCTGATCAAACTACAAATTAAATATTAACTGTTAGAGTTGTACAGACAAGAATATTTTTTTAAATTGAAGTACATGACATACTCATGAACTAACACTTACCAAAAAGACTTGAACAGAGTTATGTCTCACTCGCCTTCTTGTTGCCAAAAGAGGTGCACTAACTGATGTCTCACACATGCACTGAGCACTCTGCAAAAAAAAATAAGAAAAACAATTAAAAACTGCTTAGGAAAGAAAACAGATTAAGTAATTAGTATTTCTAATAAATACTGATAACATCTTAAAAAACACCAATTACAAAAGTGTGTTAAAATGATCTCTCAAACAGGCCTCCATATTAAGAAGACATTACTTATTCACAACCTTTTATATTTGTAAGAGTCACATTTTTCCAGATCCGTAAGACTTTATTTGCTGAAACAAAAGGTAGTTCAGAATGAGCAGAAGTGCGGGGATTCAATTCCAAAACAGTTTTAAGTCTTATCATATAACACAAGTAACAGAGGAACTTTCCACATGCACATTTTTATGATTTATGAAAAGATTCAAATTAACCTACAGTCAGGCACATTATGTCTATATGTGTTAACTTTCTGTCACAATATAATGATTTTACTTTTTGAGGAAAGAATTTTCAAGAGCGCAAATGTGACAAAAATAAGTATGTAGCCAGGTGTGAGAAGAACATTTAAGTGTTTGTAGTGAATTGTTGGCCTTTTGAGATAAGTTTATAATAAACTGGACCTTGTTTTGATACCAAATATTAACAGACAGAGGAGGAGCTACTTAGATCTTTCAGGATGACTTACTCAGGCTGAAACTACTAAAATCAACGCCTAGAAATAATTCTCTTTAAAGATGTAAGTTGTAAACTGCACACACACACATATATATATATGTGTGTGTGTGTGTGTATGTATATATATATATATATATATATATATATATATATATACATATATAGCCAGATAGATAGATATATGTATATATATATGTATTGTGGGTGTGGTCCTGCAGAGTAGCCAGAGCTGATTGCAGGCACCTGTGACCTGAGAGAGTTGTGAGGGCAGACAAAGGACCTGATGCATGGAGGACAGATCGGACAAAGCTGGATGGAGTGGGTTTTTTGTCAAATGGATCCAACGTCAAGGGAATGTAGGGAGTCCTGGGACGACTGGATGAGAGAAAAAAGAGGAAGTGCATGAGTGACCTGCAGTGAGTGACAGTTTGCCTTTTTTGCTCTGGGTATTTTTTTTCTTTGCTTCCTGGGAGCCTCTCGGCGTATGGTGGCCCTGCCTGTGGCCCCTGTTTTCCCTGGCCAATGACCTGGACAAGACCTGTCTTCATCGCATTTTTCCTTGCTCTTTGTGCCATAGAGTTGCAGCTCTCTCTCTCTCTCTCTCACACACACACACACACACTCACGCTCACAAGTATGGGTTTTCTTGATTTCCATTGTCAATTGCATTTGGTGTTTTTTTAAAGTTCAGGAAGACTGAGAACTGTGTTGTCGGGTTGTATTTTTGTGCCTTTTGAGTTTTGAATTGACGAAGAACTTTGGACATTTGGTATTTTGGATCTGAATATTTTTTGGACATTTTTTGGGTTTGGGTTTGATATGTATATATATATATATATATATATATATATATATATACATATATATACACATACATATATAAATATATATATATATAAATATATATATATATATATATATATATATATATATATATATATATATATATATACATATATAAATATATATATATATAATATATATATATATATATATATATATATATATATATATATATATATATATATATATATATATATATATATATAAAATGCTTAAGAGTGCCATATGAGTGGCCATATCAGAATATTTGTTATATTTTATTCTCATTGTTGATGCGTTTTGTATCTATTGTTCCACTGATTTAAAAAAAAAAAAAAAATTAAATAAAATTAAAATCCCCTCTACTGCATACTACTGGAGCAGAAGGTAGATGATGATTATAAAGTTTAAACATGAAAACCCGCAGATCTGTAATGCCTCTATTTTTTCACCTGCTCTGTTCACCTGTGCTGTAGTTTTTTCTGATAACAGTGAACCCTGTGTAATCTGTTTACAGGTGAGCAGAGCTGGCGTGCACTAAGACCTACAACAAGTCCCGACATGACCGCAGCAGGGTGGTGACGTTCCCTACCAATACATGCTCCAGTTGTTCAGGGCCTCCATGCTGTCAGTCACTGTTATGAGTATGAGGGGGACGGAGCGGTGGGCTGTTGAGTTTCGTGAAGTTCCTGAGGGGGAATGAGGCAGTTTGGTCAAAGAGCTACACAGAGTCAGAGAATTAGGCAAAATGGTGGCTTGTGGTGAATTATTTTTAATGCAAAATAAATTATATCTATATATTCAATATTGTCCTATCTCTTTGAAAAATATGTTGATATATTTTAAATATAGATATATCACCCAGCCCGAGTAAATATGAGTGCCCAGTAGAGGAACTTGCAAGTTTTGTCCCTGGGGAATATCTGGCAGCAGACAAGTTGGTACATAGCAGTACATGATGCCACTGAAAGCCCCCCCCCACCCCATTTCAAAAAACCCAAACTAACCCATTAATACAGTTTCTCTGCTGGAGGTTCTTTTGGCTTATTCCAACAGGTGATGTAAAAAGTGTAAAGGTTTCTGAGTTAATGTAACTTGTAAAAGTGATAGTTTAACATTTACCTTGACCTCAGCACCCTCTTCTCCATCCACTTCAATCAGGGCGGACTTCCCAGCGTGAGAGTGAGACACAGAATTAACCTCTCACTGCAGTTGATCTTTGTCTTAACCTTAAACTTTTTTTCAAAGCCCTTCACTGCATCCTGGAGTTTACCAAAGGGGCAAAGTTTTTTTTTTCTGTCCACATTCCCCCTACAATCATTGCATGCATTACATAACAAAATAAAACACACATAATGCACTGTTATTTCATCTGTTAAAGACATTGCAAGTTATATTTAAAAATAATTAAATAATAAATAATTAAAGATTTATTTGTTTAACTGCATCATCAAGGAAAATACATGATAGAAATACTGGCACATAATTACCTGAAGATCTGTTTTGATCATTTATCACCATTTTTTTCACATTAAACACATTTCTAACATCATTTTTAATTTAAACATGATGATTTATATATATTTTTTATAGTTTATCTCTGAATGGTTATCTTTTGACCCCAGTTATCATTTCAAGATAATGTATGGTCTTTCTGCTTATCTTCACTCTATACTCACTTTGAACTTCCAGTCACAACATGGATACTTTATGTTGATGTGTGAGGTAAGTCTTGTGCTGCAGTTTCATTTATGTTTATGGTAAACATGCTGATTCTACAAAACTAATGTTCCAAAAGGAAAATTTAAGTGATTTGAATTTAACTAAATAAAAGTGCAAGATCCGCAGTGACAACTATTTTAAAGGTCCCATGTGCTGCAAAATCAATTTTCTTTGCTTAGAATTTTGTCAGAAGAGGCTTGGAGAGCAGAAAAACACCTTTAACTAAACTCTCTAAACATATCCAGACATGACAGACAGATCAGACATGCTTCACCACAGCCCTTTCTCACAAGTGCCCCTCACAGACTGAATCAGAACAAGCCAGTGGCTCCCCAATGCATGTGTTTACAGAGTAATAACCATGAAGCAGCAGTAGTAACTAAAGCAATTCACTATTATATAACAAAAGCTTTTATGAGTTTTGGAACATGGCTGAGGACAAAGTTACAGTCAAAGAAGGAGGCGGAGCTCGACTGTATCCTCGTTTTACCTTTGCAGGTGCATGCTAGCTCTGAGATCTGCAGAGCTAGCATGCAGTCATACTGCCACCTAGCTGACTTCAGATAGTTATATTCATGTTTATGTGCCCTCAGTTAATACTCTATTTTATGGAAGCAAAGAAGGACCAGAATTAAAATTAAAATGGATTAACAGAAATGCTTTTTCATTTTCAGAATAAAGCTGCATTTTTTGACTCATAAATAAAATTAATAATAAATTACCCAAACTGCATTTTCATTTTCCTGTTCAAGACTGCTCATTCTGTGACTTAATTAAAATGAAAAAGCAAAAGACGTTTAAGATTTAATTTTCAAAAGATGCCCCAGCAAAAATGTACCAAAATTCATTCTGAATCGTCAAATTCGAAAAATAAAAGCATTAGCGGTAATGCTTTTTCATTTTTCAGAATAAAGTTGCATTTTCTGACTCATAAATAAAATTAATAATAAGTCATCCAAACTGCATTTTCATTTTCTTCTTCAAGACTGCTCATTCTGTGACTTAATTCAAAAGAAAAAGAAAACGATGTTTAAGATTTAATTTTCAAAAGATGGCCCAGCAAATACGTACCAAAATTCAATCTGAATCGTCAAATTTGAAAATTAAAAAGCATTAACAGGAATGCTTTTTTCATTTTCAGAATAAAGGTGCTTTTTTTGACTCATAAATAAAAAGAATAATAAATCATCCAAACTGCATTTTCATTTTCTTCTTTAGACTGCAAATTTTATGACACAACTAAAAAGAAAACAAAGAGGACATTGCTTTTTCGTTTTCATGCCCGCCCCGCAAAAAGTGGTCCATAATTCAATCTGAATTGGTAATTCCAAGTGGCTCGGTTCCGGCAAGATGGCGGATTGAGCAGCAGCATTTTTCAAAGCGCATCTAAATCAGTCCCAAAGTTTTATTTAAAGTGTTGACTGTCCACTCGAAAAAGGTCGAAATGACAACACAGAAACATATTAAACCAGCCAAGCTCATTATAGAACCCAAAGAAAAGAAAAACTCGCCGACAGTCGAAGGGAAAAACAATGCTCAAGCTACGGAGCACGATTATGCTATGGACACCTCGCTGCTAAACAAGAGGGACCGTAGCGACGATTCGGTACCAACTACACCAATCAAGAATCCAGCCGGGAAAAAGGCCAAGTCAGCAGAGGACGGTGAGAATGCTGAAGTTTCTAACAATGCCATATTACAAGCAATACTGGGCCTGGAAAAACGAGTGGATGTGCAGCTTGCTGATTTGAAGGAGCAGACCAAACAAAGTAGCACCATGATCGTTAGCTTAGCGAAAGCAGTCCAGTTCAACGCAGAGGAGATGAGAGAGTGCAGAAAGGAAGTTAAAGTCCTGAAAGAGCAATGTGACCAGCTTCACAAAGATAACGGCGAACTCAAAGACAGGGTGAGAGAACAAGAGAGATACAGGATGAGGTGGTGTCTCCGGGTTAAAGGTCTGGAAGAGAAAAAAGATGAGAACATCCAAGTGCTAGTCACAGAAATCCTCCGAAAAATCGCACCAGACCTGGAGTCAAAGGTGGAGGATGCAGTTGACATTGTCCATAGAGTTGGGAAGAAAATGGACAATAAGACCAGAAATGTCATCATTCTGTTTGCCAAGAGATGGATGAAAGAAGAGATCTGGCGTCGGACGAAGAACTCGCAGGTCTGCAGGGATAAAGGCATTCGCTTTGCAGAAATGTTGCCATGAGAGGACTGGGAGGAAAGGAGACGTTTATGACCGCAAATTGAACAGGCAAGGCACGCTGGAAAACTGGCTTTCTTTCGGGGTCCCCACGGATACATTGATGGACGTTGGATTGGTGATGGCAAGTAAAATCATTGGATATGACTGTGATACAGTGGAAAATTTTGTAAAGGGACGTTAAAACTCTATTCAGGTTAGGTTCTTTCACTATCTGAGTGAGCGGAGTAAACAAGTGTTAAACTTGTAGTTCACTTTTTCTTTTGTTTTAGTGTTTATGGATAATGTTAACATTTCGTTTGGTTCACTGAATGTTAGGGGCCTGAAGGACATTCTAAAAAGGAAAGCACTTTTTTTATTTTGTAAAGGGCAAAGAACTCAGTGTTTATTGTTGCAAGAGACTCATTCTTCTGAAGTGGATGAAACATTTTGGACTAATCAATGGGGAGACCGGACTCTATTTAGTCATGGCTCTAACCGATCAGGTGGTGTGGCTATATGCTTCAACAAATGTCCTGGAGAAGTTATAACTCATAAAACTCATGAAGATGGTCACTGGCTGACGGTGGTATTGAAAGTCGAAAGTCTATTTGTGATTATAACAAATATTTATGGGTATAATAATGAGGGACAAAACATAAAACTATTAGAAAATATAACGAATGTGATAATGGACCTTAAAATGCTGTACCCCACTAACTGTGTTTTAGTAGGTGGAGACTGGAACATGACTCCGGATGAATGGCTGGATAGGTCACCTCCAAGACTGGGTAAACCACAATGTAATGAAACAGTTAAAAGGTTCATGACCGATAATAATCTAACTGATATATGGAGAAATGTAAACCCAGATGTTAAAAGTTATTCATGGTTTAAACCCAATGGAGCCAACAAGTCCAGAATTGATTATTGGTTGGTGAGTGATAACACTTTAAATTATGTCTCTCATACTACAATCTCTAAAGCACCCTTGACTGACCATTGTTTCATAACTTTATTTTTAGAACCCACACTGAAGGAAGTAAGGAATAAAGGGTATTGGAAATTTAATGCCGGAATGCTAAAAAATGAGGAATACTGTAGTAAGATTAAAGAATTGATAAAGGAAACTGAAAATAATGAATCGATTGATAATAACATAGGTAAGTGGGAATATACCAAATTTAAAATTAGACAATTTACTATTAGGTTTTGTAAAGATCTTAACAGAAAAAAAGAGAATATGAAAGTGATTTACTCCGAGAAATAAGTATCTGCTGTAATAATCCAAACCCAAGTTCTCAAGAGAAGATTAAATTAATGGAGTTACAAGTCAAATTAGATGAACTTTATCTTGAAAAAGCTCAGGGCGCCTTCATAAGATCAAGAGCGAAGTGGATTGAAGCGGGTGAAAAAAATTCCTCATATTTTAGCAATTTGGAAAAAAGCAGACAACAAAGAAATTCAATTACGGGTCTATTGATTAATGGGGTAGAAAATAAAGATCCCAGAAGGATAGAAAGAGAGGTTTTTTCATTTTATTCTGAATTGTATTCTTCTAACTATTCTTTAGTAGATACTGAAATCCTGTTTGATATGATTGGGAACTCTATCCCCTGTATTAATGACTCGTTTAAAGATCTGTGTGAATCTGACCTTATCATTGAGGAATTAGACTCAATTATTTTTAAAATGGCTTTGAACAAATCCCCTGGGACAGACGGGCTCACAACTAACTTTTATCAATTTTTTGGAAGGAGATAAGAAGCTTACTATTCAAAGCGATAAAAGAATGTATAGAGAAAAAAGAATTGATGTCAACCATGAAACAAGGGTTAATCACCCTGCTTCCTAAACCAGAAAAGACAGAAGAATATTAGACAACCTAAGGCCAATCACTCTGCTTAATACAGACTATAAGATCTTATCAGGGGCTATTGCTGCTAGAGTGAAAGATGATATTTCCTCTATAATCAGTGAAACACAGTCTGGCTTTCTAAAAGGAAGGTTAATTCACAATAACATTAGACTTGTATTGGATTTGCTTGATTACAGTCAGTGGGTTCAAGAAAGGGGGTTTATTTTATTCATGGATTTTTATAAAGCTTTTGATTCAGTTGAACATTCTTTTATTTTAAAAACTTTGTATCATTTTGGTTTGGAAGTAAATTTATTGATGTGATTAGAATGCTGTATAATGGAATCAACAGTTCGGTAGCTTTAGGACATGGCACCTGTCCTAGATTTGAGATTAAGAGGGGCATTCGACAAGGCTGTGGTAGCTCACCATTATTGTTTATAATGGTTGCAGAAATGTTATCAATTTTAATCAAAAACAGTCATATTGAAGGGTTAAATGTGATGGACAAACAAATTATAGTAAGTCAACTGGCAGATGACACTACTTTATTTCTTAAAAATGAAGATCAAATTCCCTTAGCACTGCAGTCTATCAATCAATTCTCAAGAGCCTCTGGCTTACAGTTGAATTTAAATAAATGTGAAATCTTAACATTACATGACTACCATCTGCAATCCTTGTATAACATTAAAATTAAAAAGGAGGTCAAATATTTAGGGATAGTTATTTCTAAGGAAAAAACAACAACTGAAAATATGAATATTTACAATAACATGGATAAATGTAAGTCAATTCTAGACAGGTGGCTGCAGAGAGATATCTCAATTTTTGGTAGAGTTTTGTTGACGAAAATGGACAGTTTGTCTAGACTCATTTACCCAGCCTTCTCCTTGCCCATCTCAGCAAGAATAATTAAAAAGATAAATACTATAAATTTTAAGTTCATATGGAGAAATAGATGTCAATATATAAGGAAGACGGACATGGTCAAAAGTTATGAAGATGGGGGGATGAGTGTGATTGATTTTGAGATTATGAATGGTGTATTGAAATTGAAATGGTTGAAATCCTTTCTTACAAACAAAGATTCTTTTTGGTTTATTGTCCCAAATATGATTTTCAAAAAAATAGGTGGAATAGACTTTCTTCTGCGATGTGACTTTGAATGTAGCTCATTACCAGTTAAACTTTCTGCTTTCCTTCAGCAAGTCCTCCTTTATTGGAAGTTAATCTACAGTCACAATTTCACTCCACATAATACACCAGTTTGGAATAACAGGTACATATTGCTTAGTAGAAAATCTGTGCATATCGAGGAATGGAGATCCAAGGGTGTCTGGGCTATTGCCCATTTTTTGGATGATACTGGAAACATTTTACAACATGAAGATTTTTGTGTAAAATACCATGTTCAATGTCATGTTAAACATTATGAAAGAATTGTAAAAGCCATACCAATTTCTCTGAGGTCCATGGTTAGTGAAGACATGAAGTACTCTAAGGTCTCACCTGAACTGAGACAGCTCTGCATTGGAGAAGTGGATTTTTATGACTCCAAATGTACCAACAAAACGATCAGAGATATTTTGCTAAAAGAGTTTTACCCTAACCCTGTTAAAAGAAAGTATATTCTTAAAGAATTTGGAGCAGAAAAAATTAAAAAACATAAGAAAGAATTATGTTTCATATCCACTCCTGCCTAAAGTCAAAGAGATCAACTTCAAAATTTTAAATGAAATCTACCCTACTAACGAATATCTAAGATTAAGATTTAATTTTGATATGAATAGTTGTGTTTTCTGTGAAGAGGAAATTGAAAGTTTGGAACATCTTTCTTTTATTGTGACTCAGTGAAGTTTTTTTGGAATGAGATGCAGAGCTGGCTACAGTCCAAGGGAATTGAGTTACCCTTAACAGTGAAAACTATTTTTTTTGGTGTTTTTGTTGATAATAAGAATGTGGACTTTGTTCTCAACGCTATGCTGATATTTAGTAAGTTTTTCATTCATAAATGTAGGCATTATAAAACTAAACCATGTTTAACCCACTGGAAGAATGAATTTAAACTCTGGAGTAAATCACTGAATCTTGTTAAAGAAAAGAAAGCCCTTAAACTATTCTCTCTTTTTGAAACATTTAAGTTATTATGAGATGGCCCCTATGATGTATTTGGTATGTTTTTTGTTTTGTTGTTGTTGTTTTTATTTAATGTTTTTACATTTATACGAATTCATATGACATTCTTAGTCTCAGGTCTTGTTGTTTTTGCTCAATCTAAGGCAGAAGGAATGTATTTTTGTATGAGTTTTTATGCCTTGAATGTTTGTATATTTTCAATTAAAAAAAAAAAAAAAAAAAAAAGTTAGCATGTGGAAAAAAAAAAAAAAATTCCAAGTGGCTCAGGAGAGTGACGTCTGTGGCCGCTGTTCCTCTTCAGACCTGCTGCGTACGTGAGGGGAGAAGACAGAGTGGAGTGTGAAGGTTGTGTTCGTGTCAGGCTGTGGTTAAACAGCGGAAATATCACCACCATGTCCACATCTGTGCCAGAGCTGCTGAGGGAGGCCGAAGCTGCCCTCGAACGGCAACAAACTCAGCCGGTAACAGCAGGTCTGGACTCAAGTCTGTCTCCCACCACGTTAGAAAGATATTCACAGATTCAGAGTTGCCGGGTCAGTAACTCATCAATGAAACACCGTAGTTACAAACCCGACCCCTCTTTTTAATCCCCGTCATGAAGACTGTGAGCTACCACCCCGTTTTCCCCTAAACGAGCCGTCCTTTGAGCCAGAAAACTTCGATCTGTGTCAATACGCTGCCTTAGGGACCGTGGCAACTTATCTAACTTATCTACAAAAAGATGCAGCGTCTTCAAAAAACAAAGACATGCATTGAATTACAACCTGTTTCACTAAAATTAGAGCTGAAGTATAAACTACAGAAGCTGAGAAGACGTTACATCTCTTTGTGGTTATTAAGTTTTCGTTCACACCATTTCTTGACATGGTAATTTGCCACGGTCCCTAAGGCAGCGTATTGACACAGATTGAAGTTTTCTGGCTCAAAGGACGGCTCGTTTAAAGGAAAACGGGGTGGTAGCTCACAGTCTTCATGACGGGGATTAAAAAGAGGGGTCAGGTTTGTAACTACGGTGTTTCATTGATGAGGTATTGACCCGGCAACTCTGAATCTGTGAATATCTTTCTAACGTGGTGGGAGACAGACTTGAGTCCAGACCTGCTGTTACCGGCTGAGTTTGTTGCCGTTCGAGGGCAGCTTCGGCCTCCCTCAGCAGCTCTGGCACAGATGTGGACATGGTGGTGATATTTCCGCTGTTTCTGAAATCATTAACCACAGCCTGACACGAACACAACCTTCACAGTCCACTCTGTCTTCGCCCCTAACGTACGCAGCAGGTGTGAAGAGGAATAGCGGCCACTGACGTCACTCTCCTGCGCCACTTCTTTTTCTTCTTCTGTGGGGTTTATTGGCGGTTGGCCAACCAACTTATGGTGCATTACCGCCACCAACTGGACTGGAGTGTGAACAAGAGATTAGGCAGTAAAAAAAAAAAAAAAAAAAAAACTAAATTCTGTTATTTAACTCAGTTTATTTAATGAACTTAACAATGTCAGATTGTATCTTGCCTGCTGGTTTCCCCAAAAGCCCTGTTAGTGTAATATCATGGTGTTTTGCCTCCCTTAATGACTGACTAAGCTTCTTCCTCTGGATATCATATTTCCTGCAGTGAAGTAGAACATGTTCAACTGTTTCTGCTGGTTACAGTGTGAGCAATATCCAGTAGAGTGCTTGCCTATTTTGTGTAATGTGTGATTGAGACCTGTATGACCTATTCTCAGACGTGTTATAATGCTTTCTTCCCTATGTTTGAAGCCCACCTTCCTCCCATCACCAACATGCTTTTGTATTTGAGATAGGTGCCTTCCGGTTTCACTGATGTCCCAGTTTTCTTGCCATGTAGATAGTGCATACTTCCTGATGAATGACTTAACTTCAGCTTTGCTTAGTGGAACTCGCATGTCTACCTGTGTAATTCGGAGTGCTTGCTTGGCCAGAATATCTACCTGCTCATTTCCTTCCACACCCACATGAGCAGGGACCCAGATGAACCGTGTGAATATGCCCTTAACATGCATTCTGTACATTATTAGGAATATTTCGTTGATTATATCCATTCTGAATGCTGATCTGCCTCAACTAATGCTTGATAGTGGTGAGAAACTATCTGATGCAATAACTGCTTTTTGTATTTCCTTCTCCTCTATCCATTGTAATGCTAATATTATAGCCAACAGCTCTGTGGTGAATACTGAGAGATGGTCTGATACCCTTTTCTTAATATATGTGTCACTCACCGGGATATATACTGCTGCGCCTGCACACCCTGTATCTGGATCTTTGGATCCATCTGTAAAAATAAACACTGAATCTGAGAAATGCCGGTCAAAATAATTCTGGACTATCCGCCATATAGGATGTTTTCCTGATTTTTCTTTCAATTCTTGATGTATATTAAGGTCTACATTTGGCAAAGGGAATAACCAAGGAGGAATGGAAGAGATTGGGACTGTGGGGCTGTACTGTAAATTACTTAATCCTATGATTCGTGCCTTGACGTCACCAATCCAACCAAAACTCCTAAAATTAGTTTCATTGTGTTCCCAGCAGTCAGCTAAGATATTCTTGGCAGGATGTTTATCACAATGCCCTTGGAGATTGACCCAGTATGCCAACATTAGTTTAACTCTCCTAATTTGCAGAGGCAACTCTCCCATTTCCACCTGCATCGCCGACACTGGTGATGTTTTAAATGCTCCGCTGCAGATTCTCAGGGCCTGAGCTTGCAGAACATCTAGCTTCTTAAGATGTGATTCTGCTGCTGACATATAAGCTATACACCCATAGTCAAATATCGATCTCATGAGCGCCCAGTATATATTTTGTAGAGATGATCTATTTGCTCCCCAATCCTGTCCTGCTAGACACCGCAGCACATTCAGGACCCTTTTACTTTTGCTCACAACTTTACCTAAGTGAGTGCTCCATGTAAGCTTCTCATCAAACCAGACCCCAAGAAATTTGATGACTTTAACCTGTTCAAGTTGTTGTCCATACAGTTTTAATGAGAGTGGTGTAATTTTATTTCGTCTTGAGAAGCAGATCATTTGTGTTTTTGCCACAGATAGTCTAAACCCCCACTTACTTGTCAATCCCTCCACCTCAAGTATTGCAGCTTGTATTTTCCTACCTACATGAGCCCCGTCTTGCCCACAGAGCCCCGTCATCCGCATACAAAGATTTCCCTACATTTTGTTCTACCTTAGAAAATATATCATTAATCATTATATTGAATAGCAATGGACTACATACACTACCTTGTGGAGTACCATTCTCTATGTCATATATACTGGAGTATTCTGCCCCTACTCTTACCTGTATTTTCCTATTGATTAAAAAATCCAACACCCAGTTATAGGCCCTCCCACCCATTCCCAGGGATTTTAATTTAATGAGAAGACCTTCTTTCCAGAGCATATCATATGCTTTTTCAACATCAAAAAAGACAGCTTATCACCACCTCCTTATTGGTCTGTGCTTTCCTGATGTCTGACTCTAAACACAGTACTGAGTCCATTGTGCTCCGACCCCTACAGAAACCACTTTGATATGGAGACATAAGAGCTCTACTTTCTAGGAAGTATATTAATCTTTCTGTGACCATTCGTTCCATTATTTTACACAGATGTGATGTCAAGGCAATAGGTCTGTAGCTAGACGGATCTGAGGGGTCCTTTCCTGGTTTTTGAACTGGTACTATTATAGCTTGTTTCCACACTGAGGGAAGTTGACCACACTCCCAAATTCTGTTGAACAACCTCAACACTATTGCTAGTGCATCCTCGGTCAGGTGTTCCAACATTTTGTAGCATAAACCGTCTTTTCCAGGGGTAGTTTGACGAGCATTATTAATAGCTCTTCTCAGCTCAAACATACTAAAAGGCAGGTCTAACTGATCTCCTGACACCTCCACTTTTTCCAATATGTTGGGGTTCCTTATTAAGGTTCTAATTCTACCCTGCCTGACCTCCTCTGTGAGATTTTCTGAACTGTGAATTTTCCTAAAATTTTGGGCTAGAAGTTCAGCCTTTTTTAAGTTGTTGACAGCCATTTTGTCCCCACTGCTTAATACTGGTAATTCGTAGTTTCTTCTGACCCCACCCATTCTCCTAATCATGCCCCATATATCTGACAGTTGTACTTCACTCCCAATACTGCTGCAATATTGCCTCCAAAATGTGCGTTTTTGTGTTCTTATTGTTTTCCTTACTATTGCCTGGGCCCTTTTATACTGCATCAGAACATCCTGAGAATGGAATTTTTTGAGTTGCCTAAATGCTTTATTCCTGGCTTTTATTGCTTTGCCACAGTCATTATTCCACCAGGGTACGTTCTTGGTGTGTCTAGCTCCTGCACTTTTAGGGATTGCTTCCTCAGCAGATTGAATTATTTCATTAACCATTTCCTCATTAAGTATGTTAACATCCACCTGGTCCTCCTCTATAAGTTTTTTAAACCTGTTTGTACTGATCTTTTGGAAAGCATCCCAATTAGCATTTCCCAAATTCCATCTAGGAATTTTCTTTTCCTTTTCAAAACAAATTTTTGTGCCAACTGTAGTCATCACAGGATAGTGATCACTCCCCACTGTTGTCTTTTTTACCACCCTCCATGTGCTTACACCTGCTATTGCACTATTTCCGAATGTCAGGTCAATTGCTGTTTCTGTGTTTTGTGTGCTATTATATCGTGTTCCTTCCCCGTGTAAAGACACACCAAACCTTGATCATCTAAAAATTCCTCAATAACTAAACCATTTGCATCTGTGCTATTGCTTCCCCATAGTGAATTATGTGAATTGAAATCCCCACACCATATTACACTTTCGTGCACTGATCCCCTAATATAGTTTAATACAACTAAACTTAATTTCTCACATGGATTATAGTAATTAACTATATATATAGAACCTTTGTCTGTCCATACCCTAATCACAATTGCTTCATGATCTGTGTTTACTTGTATAATTTTATATTTTATTTTATTTTATTTTATTTTATATTTTATTCCATTCTGTATAAATAAAACCAGATGCCCTATCTCTTCTAACTGCAATATATCCCTTTATAATAAAATCCAACTGTGGTTTCAGCCATGTTTCCTGTATGCAAAGAACATTAGGTCTCTCTCTCAAATTATCAATATATTGTTTAAATTCTTGTCCATTCGCAATTAAACTTCTTGCATTCCACTGTAGTAAGATCAGGACTATTAAGAGGATCCACTCCATGTCTGAGATGGTTGGGCATCATCATTGAGGATGTCTTTAACATCTTCACAACTCAGCCCCTTCACATCAAGGTACTTGTCAGCTGCTTTGAAAATTATTTTGATCCTTTCATTTCGGCTCCTTGACTGTGCTGAACAGTTAATTACATCTGCCATAAACAACACAAAGTCGTTTTTATTAACTAGCAGAGTTTCCTCCTTCAACTTATCACATTTTTTGCACTTGTCTGCATCATTGTTCTTAGAGTCATTTTGTTTTGTTACCTGAACGCTTTCTGAAACCACTTTTGCTGCCTCTGCATAACTCACTCCCTGGGAAACCCTGATTCTCTGCACTTCTGCTGCTTTTTTGCTAACCTCGCATCCACGGTATGCTGAGCTATGTTCCCCTCCACAATTACAACACTTCAGTTTTGCCCCCTCATCACACTTGCCATATTCATGGTCTCCACCACATCTGCCACATCTTTGCTTTCCCTTGCAAACCGCCGCTACATGTCCAAATCTCTGACACTTAAAGCATCTTAAGGGTGGGGGAACATATGGTCTCACATCATAGCACATGTACCCGATGAATACTTTTTCCGGGAGTCTTTCTTCATCAAACGTGATCATGACTGAGAGACTGTCACTTTTAATTCCATTTCTATTCGATTTCAGACGTTTAACCTCACTCACGTTTGCGTTTGATACATTTTCTTTCACATCATCTTCAGTTACTCTTTCCGGAATCCCTGTCACAACTCCCCTGACTAGTTTTCTGCTTCTAGCCAGGGTACAATGCACTCCTCTGCCCTCCCTTGTTGTCCTCCATCCCTACATACAATCAGCAATGATCTATTTCTCAATGTCGTAGCACTCCTTACCTCCCCGATTTCTTTGTTAATGACTTTAGTAAGCCGTATAGGATTCCAATCGCTGAATGAAGCTCCCTCTTGCGCAAGGCTTACGATTACCTTAAATTCTTCTCTTTTTTCCGTTGCTACCATTGCTCCCTCTTCGGAATCGCTATCCTCCGATTTGTTTCCCTTCTTTTTCCGCTTATTCTTCCTAACGATATTCCAAACACCTTCATATCTCCCGCCACCTACTTCCATCTCTCCTAACTCGCTTCCTCCTCCGTCACTTCCCTCTGCCATCTCTCGTCCAGTCACAGTCCAGTGTTGCCACCGCAATCGATCAGACCTGCGCCATTTGGGATTACCAACTCAGATTGAATTATGGATCACTTTTTGCGAGGCGAGCATGAAAACGAAAAAGCAATGTCCTATTTGTTTTCTTTTTAGTTGTGTCATAAAATTTGCAGTCTAAAGAAGAAAATGAAAATGCAGTTTGGATGATTCATTATTCATTTTATTTATGAGTCAAACAAAGCACCTTTATTCTGAAAATGAAAAAGCATTCCTGTTAATGCTTTTTAATTTTCGAATTTGACGATTCAGATTGAATTTTGGTACGTATTTGCTGGGCCATCTTATGAAAATTAAATCTTAAACGTCGTTTTCTTTTTAATTTGAATTAAGTCACAGAATGAGCAGTCTTGAAGAAGAAAATGAAAACGCAGTTTGGATGACTTATTATTCATTTTATTTATGAGTCAGAAATTGCAGCCATAACCGTGAAATGAAAAAGCATTACCGCTAATGCTTTTTAATTTTCAGATCTGACGATTCAGATTGAATTTTGGTGCATTTTTGCTGGGGCATCTTTTGAAAATTAAATCTTAAACGTCTTTTGCTTTTTCATTTTAATTAAGTCACAGAATGAGCAGTCTTGAATAGGAAAATGAAAATGCAGTTTGGGTAATTTATTATTAATTTTATTTATGAGTCAAAAAATGCAGCTTTATTCTGAAAATGAAAAAGCATTTCTGTTAATCCATTT
Source organism: Cetoscarus ocellatus (assembly GCA_037902135.1). Taxonomy (NCBI): domain Eukaryota; kingdom Metazoa; phylum Chordata; class Actinopteri; order Labriformes; family Labridae; genus Cetoscarus; species Cetoscarus ocellatus. The sequence goes on along the minus strand of JBAMNC010002084.1, from coordinate 179,861 downwards.
TAATTTTAAGTCTGGTCCTTCTTCGCTTCCATACTATTTGCTGTACAGGTGGAAAATACCGGGTTCTCTTTAAACCAAGGACAGGCAAATTTAGAAACCAAATGGCCGCACAAAAGAACCTGAGTCAGTAGGGGCCCTCACAGGTGTGATTTAGTTATGTAAAATCCATGCACTGGATTGGAAAGACTAATGCCTAAACCTCTTTAACGTTCACCTCTTTAGCCTGGCATTATTGTTGGAATCCTATTCTCTAACTCGTTCCCCTTTTTAAATTGTTTATTATTTGCTGCCATCACAACCTTTGCTGTTACGTTTTGAGGACAAAAGGGTTTTCCTTTTTAAAAAGGCACTGTTTTGCTGAAGTTGTGATTTAATACATGTCTATTTTGTCTATTTGGAAATATGAGGATTTTGGTTAAAAGTAAAGTTTGGTTTTACTTTCTTGAATTTAGGTTGAACCATTTAACCTTTATGGCCCCCCTACGAGTCTGAGCCCTAGAAAGCTTCCTCTTTTTCCCCCCTTATAGGCATCCTTGCCAAGAGGACAACATAAAAGTTTTCCTCATTGCCAGAGGGTCAAGCATTCTTAATTTGAAGGACACTTCAAGGGACAATTATGAATAACTGTCAAAAGAACTTCATCATCATTCATCCATCTATTATCTATACTGCTTATCCCTTTCAGGGTTTGGGGGGCTGGAGCCTACCCCAACTGGTACTGGACTAGTCGGCAGCTGATCACAGGGTCACATAGAGAGACAGACAATCATTCACACACTCACCCACACCAAGTAACCTAAAAAGCAGGTTCTTTGGTCTGTGGGAGGCAGCACCTGGAGAAAACGAAGGCATGCACAAGGAGAACTGCAAACTCTGTTCAGAGACACTGATTGATTTGGGGTTTGAACCAGCAAACTTTTTGCTGTGAGGCACCTGCACTACCTGCTGTACCGCCAAGTCAACATTCATATTTAAATTCAATTGCAAAAATAAACATTCTAATAAGCTGAAAAACAGAACTTAAGTCAATGTTTTGGTAGAAGTAACACTTTATTAACTGGTTATCAAGTTACATTTTTTAAACATTTTTATAATTTCTATTTTGACAAAAACATGAAATGTTAAATCTTAATCTGTGGTCAGTGAGTCTGAAACTCGACAGGACTTTAAAGGATCCTTCACGAAGCTCAGGTAATCTGCAAGTCTGTATTCTCTTTTTAGGGCTTAATAACATTTTAATTTAATTACCCTGTTGTTCCTTGTGTAACAGGTGTGGTTAGGGCATATATGGAGACCAACACAGGGACTGTTTTCCAGCATTTCTTTGGTCTGCAGAAGACATAAAACATATAGTTTGCCTTCTGTTCCTCTGTCTGCACCTCAGCAATGTGGAGGAGCACCGCGAGAGCTAAGTTGTCTATTAGCAATATGTATAAATGCAACAAAATTACATATAAATATGTAATTCATATAAAATATGAATGGCTTATTTAATTGTTTACCAAATCATGCCAGATACTGCTGAAAACCATACATTTTAGCATGAATTATCTTAACGACATAAATAAAAATAAAATAAAAAAACATACCTGCACAAGACATAAAACACATAGTTTGCCCTCTGCTCCTCTGTCTGCACCTCAGCTCCTAAACAACAGATGTTTAACAATGAATAAGGTGGAAAATCTCCTGCTCTACATGAGGACATGACTTCTGGCGGGATTGCGAATCGCGCCTAAAAAGTTACATGTAAAAATCGTCTAAACTCCTAATAAAACTGTTCAAAACATCACAAAACGGCAGGATAAAGTTATATTAACAACAGTTAGCACCACACACCAAGAGTTACGGCTTATATAGCTCATTTTATAATGTAAACAGCAAAGTAATATCGGAGCATTTTCACATACAACTCACCCTCAGCAATGCACTGTGAGGGGCAATGCACAGGAGGTACAGGAAGCACGAAGGGCAAAATGGCAGTTTCCGCAGGAGAATTAAAATAACCCCAAATAAAAATAACTAATTGAGATCAAATTCACAAATACCCGATAAATTCTCAAAAATAAATTGGAAATATATTTTGAAAATAAAGTGCATTTTTAATTCCGTTACACTTGTCAGTTTCGCTGTTTCTTTCTTTCTTCTTTCTTATTATACTAACAGATCTTTGAACCTTAATTTGAACCCTTAGCATGCTCAAAAACTCACCAAAATTTGCACAAACCCCAGATTCGGTGACAAATTTGATAAAATAAAGAGATTAACCCCAACATGCCAAAATAAGCTCTCTAGCACCCACTAGGTACACAAAACTGGCCCTCGCCGCCAGTAGGAATGTCATAGCGAGATCAAACCAATGCCCAAATATTTGTCTCACTGAGGCCCACAAATCATACACATGTACCTCTAACCTATCTCAAACAAGAAGTCAGCCATTTTGCCGATATAATATTGCCACTTCACACCTTAATTTGACCCCTAAACACGCTGAAAAAAAATTTGCACACACGCCAGATCCAGTAGAAACTTTGATAAAACAACAAAAAAAATACTCCAAACATGCCAAAATGTGCTCTCTAGCTCCCCCAGAAAAAATAAAGCACGCTAAAATGGCCTTCACGCCCAATAGGAATGTCTTAGAGAGTTCAAACCAACGGTGACTTGTTCATCTCATTGAGATCCACAAATCAGGCACTGACACTCCTGACCTATCTCAAACAGGAAGCCAGCAATTTGGCTTTCAAAATAAAATTTGGCCCAAAAATTATCTCTAAGAATAAACCACTACTGCCAGATCTGGGCATTATGCCTTATGTCAGTGGTGATGAAATGCCACCTCTGTCGGTGTCAAGCCTGATCTGGTCTGAGTGTTCCTGCTATCTAGGATCTTGGTAAAAACCCCTTTTCTTTAATTGTCTGCTCAGACTAACATACTGTATGTCCTGCAGTCCTTTCAGAGAGTTAAACTGTGGTCTCCTGACATCATACACCTGGACTATGACTGCCTCCATGTTGAGTGTTGAAGGATTTTAAAAGAAAGGCTCAGTGCAGGTTGGGAGTCTAAAATGATCTTTATTTAATGACTTGACAAATGCTTGAGGTCGATGATAATCACTGGCACTTTGCTGACCTGTAATGGGAGCTTGAAGCGTTAGTGAGTTCTTTTCCTTTCTCTGGTCTCATTTATCAGGTCTCTTTAGGTCTCACCTTTTATATTTAAGGCCAAAATTAACCAAGCATCACCTCGAATTGCACTTAATACAATGTAATACTCATGCTATGTGTTGTGCGGGGCCAGTGTCGACAAAGAATCGTTAAATGAGTCTTTATTGACCCCCCTCCAAGGCCTCGCGCAGTCGGCTCTCCTGCCCTGCTTTCAGATGGAACAGCTTCAGTCCGCCACCTAGTGGACGTTCTTGAGTCCTGCAGCCACAGAAGCTCTCCTGACCCACGTTGAATGTATGATACAGAATGTCAAAGGTGAACAAAGGTCATGTGACTGGCCGCCAGGCACAAGCTCCCCATCCCTCAGGTCCCTTACCCAGATACATTTACAGTATTTTTTACACCACAGGCTCTTCCACAGTCAATAACACATCAGGTTCTTGGTTTTATTGTCATTTGTTTACAGTTTACTTTATACATTTATTAATTTTTAGCTATTTTCATTTTTTCACACTCTCAAAATCACAGTTTACCTCATCCCAAACATTTGTGATTATTTTTATTTTAATTTGCCCTCCTGCCCCTGTTTTACAGATATGGATTATTTTATAGATATACGTGGGGCAAAATGCAGAATATTGGAACTGCAGGAAAGTAGGAACTGTAACCAGTACAACAAAACAACAGCTCTAGACCAGCAGCCTCAGCCAGTGAGTAGTCGTTCCTCTCAGATGGATGGTGACAGTCCCCTAACCTTATCCTTCTTGGTAAGTGGTACAGTCATAAAATAATAATCTATAATTTAATAACAGTTTAGTAAAATAAGCATTAATAGCATAATAATCAATAATTTGATAAAACAGTTTAATAAAGAGAACTAATAAAATTAACTGTACTTTAATACAACAGTTCAATACAAAGATCATTATAAAAACAATCTATAATTTAATAAAACACTTTGATACAAAGATATTCAATAAAATGATAATGTTATGTATTATGTACTGACAGCTTTAATTTTTTTCTCCTTTGAAATGCTGTTGTGCCTTTGTGTTCTGATGTAAGCGTTCACTTCACACCCTTGTCTGTCCTGCACCAAAATGGATGAAATACAAGAGTTAACCATCCTCACTGGTTTTGTGTTTATTACTTAATGTTGTAGACATATTGGTAAGTATACAGCAAAACTGGCTACAAGGGTGAACGCTCTCCCAGGGTGTTTGTTTTCAGTTGAAAAGTCTGAGTTAAGGAGTTTTTACTTAAGTGTGCTGCGTGGGAGCTAATGTAGTGTCGGCAAAACGGTGCTAGCTAGCAACCGCGGTGCAGACGAGACAGCACCAGAACAGGCGGGAGTGACACTGCAAGGGAAGAAAGAGTCTGTGCAGTGAAGAGAGGAAAACAGAGCGAACTGAAAATAAAAAAGGAGCATGTGGGGTAACAGCAATAACTTAAGGATAGTAAGTTAAACAACAAGAATGTTGCAGAGAGCTGGCTGACAGTTAGCACAAGCACAAGGATAAGACTAATTGCTGAAACCAATGGAAAATAATCAGTACTGAATGAAAATGGCTGCACTCATTGGAAATATTGGACAGTTTGAAGAGAACACAGAACATTGGAGCTCATACACCAAGGGATTTGAGTATTTTGTCCTCCCAAGTAACATTAATGATGATGTTATGGTGCCAACATTTCGGAGGGTAATGGAAGGGAAACATTCAACTTCCTGAGAAGTTTAGAGCAACCAGAAAGCCAGGAGACAAGTCATTTGATGAAATAAAGACAATTTTAAGGAATCACTTTTCCCCCAAGTCACTGATCATAGCTGAGAGGTTCAGATTCCATAAAAGAAACCAAGAAGATGGCCAATCAGTTTCACAGTTTGTAGCTGTCCTGAAACAGCTTTCTGAGCATTGTCAGTTCGGAACTTCACTTAATGACACCATACCTGACAGACTGGTGTGTGGCCTACACAGCGAGGCCATTAAAAAATGGTTACTCACAGAGGCTAACCTGGCACTTGATAAAGTCATAGACATAAGCACATCAATAAAAACGGTGGCCCAAGAAGTACAGCAGCTAAGTGCATCAACCCATGTCCACAAAATGTACTCTGAGTCTAAGAGCGATGGAGCAGTGGGTAAACCATGCTACTACTGTGGAAAATAGGACACCAGGCATCAGAATGTTGGTGTAAAGACTTAGACTTCATGAAATGTGGGAAAAAGGGACATATCGAACATGCATGCAGACACACAAACAACACACTGACAATAAGAACAGTGTCTTTCACAGAAATAAAAAGAAAAATGTACAAAAACTGGAGCACCAACAAGAAGTCCTGAGCAATTGTAAATCTGATGAGGAACCACTACATGTTTTGGCTGTCAGGGACAATGATGATGGATACTGGGTCACACTCCTGTTGGAAAACAAAGCTGTGTGGATGCAATCAGACACTGGACCTGTGTATCTATGGTTTCAGAAACTGTTTATAAAGACAAACTGATACACCTTATGTTACGAGGAAACAAGTTAAGGTTAAGAACATACACTGGTGAGCCTGTTTCACTGTTGGGAGTTTTGGATGTGACAGTGAAATACAACTACCAGAAGAAGACCCTTCCATTGTACATCATTTCCGGAAACCGTCCAGCTTTGCTTGGCCGTGTGTGGCTACAAAAACTTAGATTGGACTGGCAGAAAGTGTTCATGATCAATTAGGGTGTCACAAGTCCACTGAAGGAGATTTTGAGGAAGCACTCAGAAGTCTTTAATCGGGATCTGGGCAGCATGAAAGATATCACAGTTAAGCTAACAGAAACTAGGAAGAATACCAAAGTGTCTTAAAGCAAGACCTGTTCCTTATGCATTAAGACCAAAGGTGGAGACAGAATTGGACAGATTAGTGAAGAGTGGAGTAATGGAACAAGTGAGCACAGGTGAATGGGCTACACCAATCGTTCCAGTTATAAAAAAAAAAAACACAGTGCACCAAGGATCTGTGGTGACTTTAAAGTCACTGTGAACTCTGTCTTGGTGAACCCTGTCTTACAACCCTCCGTTACCTCTTATTGATGACCTCTTTTCAGGTTTGGCTGGTTGCTGGCCAGAAGTTCAGTAAAATAGACTTGTTGTTGTTGTTGTTGTTGTTGTTGTTGTTGTTGTTGACCATAGTGACACACTGGTCTGGTTAGGTACAAGAGGCTCCCTTTTGGGATAACCTCAGCTCCAGCACTATTCCAAAGAGCAATGGACCAGATTCTGAGTGGACTACCTGGTGTCCAGTGCTACTTACATGACTTACTGGTCACAGGACCTGATGAACAGTCGCACATGAAGAACCTTAATGCTACACTGCAAAGACCTGAGGAATATGGTCTTAGAGTGCTGGAGGACAAGTGTGAGTTATTCAGTCTGTTGAGTACCTGGGGCATGTCATCGACAGAAGTGGACTTAATAAGGCTCCATCGAAAGTGAAGGCTATTGTGGCAGCTCCATCCCTGAAAAATGTGAATCAGTAGAGATCTTTTCTTGGCTTGTTGACATACTTTTGTTCCAAACCTGACCAATAAGCTTAAGCCACTACATGAGCTTCTGAACAAAAGCAAGACATTAAAGTGGACTGACAAATGTGAGACAGCATTTAAAGAAGTATAGACTGCCCTCTCCCAGTCGGAGGCTCTCACCCATTTTGACCCCACATTGCTTCTTCAGTTGGCATGTGATGCCTTACCTTATGGTGTCGGAGCGGTGGTGTCCCATATCATGCCAACAGGTGAAGAAAAACCCATTGCCTTTGCATCCAGAATGTTGAACAAGGCAGAAGGCAACTATGCACGGACTGAACTTGAAGCACTGTCAATAGTATTTGGAGTAAAGAAGTTCCAATATCTTTTTGGTAGGAAATTCATACTGTTAACAGATCATTAACCTCTCACCTCAATCTTTGGACATCATACTGGCAGCAAGTCGTATGCAGCGATGGGCATTGTTGCTGTCTGCCCACCAGTATGACATTAAGTACAGACAGTCCGATCAACATGGCAATGCTGATGGGCTTTGAAGGCTTCCATTGCTGGTCATGCACACAGAACCACAGCAAGATGAGATCTTCTATTTCAAGGAGGTGTCTGAAACTCCAGTGACCTCAGCTCAGGGGAAAAACACACACGCACAGATCCAGCCATGTCTGAAGTTATGGGGCTCTAATTTCCTGGCGCAGCGCAGGATGCCGCAGGGTGGCGGAGTGTGGCGCACCCCGCTCAGCGGTAATTTCATCCGGCGCATCACTGTGTGCAGCCAATTTGGAAATTTGGTAGACCGGCTGTGCCGAGATGGGTGTGGCAGTGAGGTGTTGACAGATTCAGCTTGGCACAGTGACAATTTCGTGCCAAAACACTGCGAGGAAGGTTGTGAAATCTTGTCAGCTCCAACCTGGCGAAGCGTGCCCGGTGCAGTGGTAATTTGGCTAACAGGCGCGCAGTGCGCACACATCACCAAAACCTCACAGGCAGATATCTGAACCAGCATATACATTTGTATCTATATTAATTGTCCCGTCACATCTGATGTCAGAATAAAGACGTTTGTCATAATGGAAACTCCGCGATGTCCTCCGCTGACCTCATCGTGAGGCTAGTGAAGGAGCCGCCCCTGGTGGCCACTGTGTGCCTTCTTTGATCTGACAGAAGGCCCCTAATGAATGTTTTTGCATCACCAGCCTGCAGTCTTTTCCCAACACTGCTGTGCGTCAGGATGAATGAATCATGTGTTGACGCAGGCCACCTTACCACTACATTTGTCAAAACCATGTTTGAGGAACAAATAATTTCTACACTGATCGTAGGCAAATTTTTTCATTTTCACTCGGAGCTCTTATAGCAATGTGAGTGCAGACTGTCATTGGCACCGATCACATTTGGGGAAACTGGACATTGCTGCAAATTGCCTTTTTTAATGTTGGCCTGCTCATCCACAGTGAAAGGAACTCTGATGTATCGACTGGTCATGTTTATAATGCCATCCAAAACGGCTGGCATTATTGTGCTGAGGGATGGCTGCAATATCCCAGACCTAAGAACAGAATTTAACTGTATTATGTCATACCCAAAGGGGGCTTTAGACAGAAAATCTAACATTATATATTGTTCATCATATCAAACACATACCTGTCAGCTAATTCCTGCTGGAAGGAGCCGGTTCCCAGAAACCCCAGAGTGGTCTGCACCTATACACACCGGGATGGCGCAGTTCCAGCGTGTGGTTTTGTTTAACACTGGGACCGGTTCAGCGCATAGGTCCAAGAGCACTGCTCTGGGGAATCTAAATCAGCTTATTAGCCAGTCATCATTATGGGCCAGGAAATCTTCGTGGTCCCTAAAAACTCTCTCCATCCTGATCCAGTCTGTGTGATCTTCCAGCAGTGCCAGAGCATCCATTGTGCAGCATTAAGCACGAGTGTCACTGCACTATTTATATGTTTACTCAGCAATTAGACTGATTGTTACACACCTTGTCACAGCTAATACTAATCAGTCAGTGCTATCCACCACTCTATGTCATTTGAAGATGAAGTATGATATATGAACATTGCATACAGTAGTAAGTGAACACATCTATAACACTGCAGATTCGGGTGTTTATGATTACGGGGGTTTATAATCTGATATGTGATGACAATAAATGTATGAGGTGAATCTGGCTTCACTTCACCTCCTCACCACCCATGCCAACAGTTTCCCACATCTCCAAAATGTTTGTACGCCAGCATCAAAGTTGACTTACCGGAGCGCACATTGCCCCGCCAAGTTTATTTTTATAAATCAAAACCTTGGCGTGGAAAGTGACTTACGCCACTTTCAAGACCCGTTTCATGCATAAGCAAGCTTTATAAATGAGGCCCCAGCACATCAGTTTCCTCCTGGGAAAAGTTTGGCTGCCTGGAGCTGCTGCTGCTGCTGTCGTCGTCCATGATGAGGTGAAATTGGTGAAGATTACACTTGGCTGTGTTAAACCCACTTATGCCTTCTCTCCTCCCTCTCTGCCACTTACGCCTGGTGGGAGGGAGGGAGGCTTGGGTGCGCCTCGCTGCGGCAGACTGCGCCGTGCTTGAAAATTGCAGAATGCCCTGGACACACCCCGTTGGCGCGGCGCAGGGCAGGTGCACCGCGCCTGCCCCTGGTCTACAAAATTAGAGCCCATGGATATTGCAACTCATGGTAAAAAGGGGAAATGACACAGAGTCTCAAACCTTATCTGATAAGAAGAAATGACCTATCAGACTGATCTGGATGTTTATTATGGGGTTACCATGTCATTGTTCCACTCCCTCAAGAGCTAAGGTTCTTAAAGAACTTCACTCAGGACACTCTGGAGTGGTGAGAATGAAAGAAATCTCATGCAGTTACTTCTGGTGGCCAGGCCTGGATGCAGAGGAGAAAGAGAAGTCATGCTCTGCTTGTCAGAGGTTAAGAAACCTCCCACAGCTGGCTCCACTACGTGGGATTGGCCTGAAGAGCCTTGGCAAAGGATTCACGTTGACTTTGCTGGACCACGAGAGAACCACATGTTTCTAGTTGTAGTTGACACACATAGCAAATGGCCTGAGGTTGTCATGAAGAACGAGTCTTCAGAGAGAACCACTGAAGAGCTACAGTCCATCTTTAGCTGCTTTGGCCTACCACAACAACTACTTGGTGATAATGGCCTACAACTAGTGTCTGAAGACTTCATGATGTTCATGAAGGAGAACGGTATTCAGCACATCAAGTCCATGCCATATCACCCTGCAACAAATGGACTCACCAAAAGATTTGTACAGACCATGAAGCAGGCTTTCAAATCTTTCCAAGGTATGCAGCCACTCAACAATCGCCTTAGTGCTTCCTTTTGTCATACAGAAACACCCCTCATGCTACAACCAAGGTGTCACCTGCCTCTGCGATGTTTAGAAGAGAACTACACACTTGCCTTGATCTCCTGAGGACCAACAAGACAAAAGAGGTTGTAAACCATCAAGGGACTAGCAAAAGCAAAGCTTTGTAGTTTCACACCGGGAGACCAGGTGCTAGCCCGGAACTACACCGAAGGTGTTAAATGGATACCTGCAACAGTTGAGGCAAAAACAGGTCCTCTGTCATATACAGTGGAAACCAGTGATCATATCTGCTGGAGAAGACATATTGATCAATTGCTCCACACATCAGGTTCACAGGATAACTCACTTCAACAGTTACCCTTTGTACCAGAGCCCGAGTCTATCCAGGAGCATTCTCCATCACCACAAGAAGTACAGAAGGAACCTGCTGGATTGGACACTATCCTAGGAGCACCTAAACCGGCTTAAGTCCTACACCAGGCATCGTGTCTCCCAGACAAGATCCTATACAGCCCTCACCAAAAACCAGTCTGGGAGTTGAGGTAGTCTGCCCTCTCTCCCTCGTTCAGGAAAGGGTTCTATGGAGTTAGAATCATGACAAAAACTCACAAACACACAAAACATGTTGTGCTCACGCCCGACGATTCACAAACAAACTCAGATGCAAAACATCATTCACAAACTTTTGTTTTGCAAATAAGAAACATGCCCATCAAACAAATACATCATGCTTAAGAAACAAATAAAAAAGTACAAAAAATGTTTTTCAAGTACCAAAAACTATTCTACAACTATGAAAAACTGTCACGTGACTATTGGCACAGTTTTACCACTGTCATGTGACTTTTGCACAAATTTTCTGCCTTGCAGATCCACACACAAATGCACTCTGACCTGTACACAAATGTACTCTGATCCACACACACATGCCAGTAAATTTTCTAAGCAATGTCCTGCAATTCACACTCCACAGCAGCAGGTGGCTCTTTTGATTTAATTTAAGGCTGCTGATACAGCTAACTTAACTTTTCAATCTGTTTGTAACTTGATTGAATTAAACTATGGCCACACATAACAGTAATAACTTGATATGTCTTGGTCTTAAGATGGAATTTTGAGGAGAAGACGACCTCAGTCCGCACACATTTGTCTTGGCGCCTTCTGAGGAGTCGTGTTAAGTTACTACAGATACAACAAACACCCTGATTTCACTGCTTCACATTGAATGGTTTGATACAACAACTTAATGGGAGAGTTTTATTGTGAGAAGTTTACAGGAAGTGAAATGCGATTATTAGAGAAAACTTCTTTTAGTGGTGCTGCTAATTCCATCATGAAATTAGGTGAAGACGTGGAGATATCAAGCGCTGACTTGTTCATGTAGCAGTTATTAATACTACAGGAGGTTAACGTTTGATCAGAAACAGCCACAGTGGGGTTATATACTGTAAACAAATTGGCTTTGTGCACCTCAATCTGCACTTTACCTCCAACAGGCGAATATCAGTGCTTTGGATGACATACAAGAGTTAACCATCCTCTCGAGTCTCGTGTTTACTATTTGATGTTGTAGACATACTGATAAATATACAACATTGTGAAGATTCAAAAACAAGGCAACTGGACTGTGTAGAGTTTGTTGGGAAGACGTTTCACTTGTCATCCAAGAAGCTTCTTCAGTTCCAAATGGCTGGTGATGGAAGCAGATATTTATCTTGCTAGAGGAGAAAACAACAAAAAAGGGGTTTAGGTATGTGGATGACACCTGGGTCAAAATCCAGACACATGAAGTGGAGGCCTTCACAGACCACATCAACAAAGTGGACAACAACATTAAGTTCACGCGTGAAGATGTTAAGGACAACGTTTTGGCCTTCTTGGATTGTGCAGTACACTTGGAGGCAGATGGGGGTCTCAACGTGGAGGTGTACCGGAAGCCCACACACACGGATCAATATTTACTCTTTGATTCACACCATCCGCTTCAGCACAACTGGGTGTCATCAGAACCCTCAACCACCGGGCTGAGAGTGTTCCTACAAGGAAGGAAGGAAAGGAAAAGGAACAGAAACACATTAGAGAAGCCCTGAAAACCTGTGGATACCCAAAGTGAGCCTTTTTGAAGAACAAGAAAAGAAAGGAGACGGGGCATGAAAGGGAAGAGAGATGCAGGAACATTGTGATTCCTTATGTTGCAGGTTTATCCGAAAAACTCAAGAGAATTTTTGGCAAACACCACATTCCTGTTCACTTCAAGCCTGGAAACACATTAAGGCAGAAGTTGGTCCATCCCAAGGACAAAACACCAAGACATAAACAGAGCAATGTGGTGTATGCAGTCCAGTGCAGTGAGGAATGCTCAGACCTGTACATTGGGGAAACTAAACAACCGCTTCACAAGCGTATGGCTCAACACAGGAGCGCCACCTCCTCAGGTCAGGACTCAGCGGTCCACCTTCACTTAAAGGACACGGGACACTCTTTTGAGGATAGCAATGTACAGGTGTTGGCGAGAGAAGATAGATGGTTTGAAAGAGGAGTTAAAGAAGCCATCTTCACCAGACTGGAGAAACCTTCTCTTAACAGAGGTGGTGGACTCAGACATAACCTCTCACCCACGTATAATGCAGTGCTAAGCTCTCTCCCCAGGAAGCTCTCCAAACATTCACACCTGGGCACATGAGACCATAACACCTCACATGACAGGGGGAGTTTATGACCCATTCAGGGCAACGACTCTCAGGGGTTACATCACCCTGTGATAAGTTTCTATGAGTCGTTCTCCAACTCCTCCCTTCCTTTGTTGTTGTTTTCTCCTCTAGCAAGATAAATATCTGCTCCCATCACCAGCCATTTGGAACTGAAGAAGCTTCTTGGATGACAAGTGAAACGTCTTCCCAACAAACTCTACACAGTCCAGTTGCCTTGTTTTTGAATCTTCAGGATGACCATGACCTGGATGAATGAGAATCTACACAGACATACAACATTGTGGTTAGTAATATTTTGAATTGAATCCAAAAGTGAAGAGGAAATGGGGGGGGGGGGGGGATTATTGAAGGGGACAGGGAGTTGGGACACCAGGATAGCCAGGGGTTCTTGGGACTGGGGCTCTTCAGGCTTGGAGGTGAGAGAGAGTGCAGAAGACGTGGATGGATGTTAGCAGTCCCTGTCCAGTTCCAAGTTGCCAGATCAGTGAAGAGGAGAGCTGGATTTGGGAGGAAGGATACCCATGTGCAGGTGAGAGTTCCAGGAGACAGGATCTGGGGGTTGGTTGATCAACGGGGGACTGAGAGCTAGTTACCTCCATAAGTTTAAGAAATATATTAATCAATTTAATAAATTATTTATGAATTACATTAATCAGTTTTAAAAGTGCATTTTTCTCTTTAATAAATATTAATTTATTCAATAAATGTTTTGTATCAGTTTCATGAATTTGTCAGTTGTTTTTTTCAATATATTGATAAGTCTGCAGCTAGTTCTTGGTGTTCAGATGTTCTTCATCAGGTAACTAAAGACATGAAACATTTATTTTCTTTATTTTATTTGAATTATTTCAGCCTGCTTTTGTTCAGAACAATCAGCGGTTCATACCTGACATGAGCTGACTGCTGATCAGCTGTTTCCTGTCAGCACAAACAGCAGCTGCATAGGACAAGACGTCTCAGGTCTTTGAATCATCTGCAGGTTTGGACTCCAGAGGACACAGAGACACTGAGGAACCAGAAGACAATACCATAAACCCAAACCCAGGATAGAGGGGTTCGGTGAATGTGGTCTCTGTGGTGTGGAGGTGGATCAGTCCATTAGAGGAGACTTCATAGAAGGACAGAGATCCAGCAGGACAGTCCACATACACCCCTACTCTACCAGAGGATGGAGAGGAGGAGGAGAAGGAGATGAATTTTCTTCTCTTATTGTGACGGAGATAGTAACCATGAGCAGAGCAGTTCAGACTCCAGGAGAGATCATTGAGTCCAAACCAACATTCATCAGTGCCTCCTGTCCTCTTGATTCTTCTGTAACTCACTGAAACAACAACATCTCCTCCTCTCCACTGGACCTCCCAGTAACAGCGACCGCTCAGAGCAGACCTGCACAGCAGCTGAGGACAAAAATCATCAAATCTGTCTGGATGATCAGGATATGACTGAAGCTCTTTAACAGGTGTCACCGTCCTGTTGTCTTCAGACAGTCTGAGTCTTCTGTCCACTGTGTTTGTGTCCACCTCCAGCTCACAGGCCCCTGATGGAGAGAAGGAGAAACATCACAGCAGCAGGTCATCATCTGATCATCTACAATCATCTGAGCTGACGCTCCATCAACCTGAGGGTTCAGAGTCAGCTCTGATGTTTTTAGCTTTTATCTTCTGCTGAGTCGGCCATGTTTGACCTCTGACCCCAAACTCTGCTCCATCTTTCTATCTGAACAAGTTTGATATCTGTCTTTGTGGTTCCATCGTCCACATTCAGTTTTCATACATGTTCACCTGAGATCTGATTGGACAGCAGCTGAGTCATGTGAGGACGAAGCTTCATGTTTAATCTGTCAGATATTCCAGGATTTAAAGCAGCAGCTCAGAGTTTCAGAGGACATTGTCTTCATCAAACTGCATTTTCATTCAACAGCAGGAGACGGAATTGAACAGAATGATCCAAAACAACAAGTTCATTCACAAAAAGACAGAAAACTCTGTTTGTTTAAAGCAGTGAGACACGTTTCAGCTCCAAGAATCCTTTATCAGCTGATAATCAGAGCAGATATTAGTTCTGCCGTCAATAATCAGTGAGAAGCTCTCCTAGAGTGATGACAGCAGTCTCCACAGATCTTCTCTCCTTAGTTCTCACATCAGTGCTCTGATTTTAGGCTGAGGATGAACAGTATGAAGGTCTTCATGTAATGAGAGGACAGCTGTGCCGGGACACTTTAGTCCCTAAAACACATCACAGGAGTTGAACTGAGACAGAATCAGTCTGTTTAACAGACAGCACACTCCAGAGTTTACAGTTCACACATTTGACGCTCAAATCAGTCAGAGTTTGGACAGAAGACGCTTCAGATTTTAGACAACTTTAGACTTTTATGGACACAATGTCCTCTGAAACTCTGTGCTGCTGCTTTAAATCTTGCTCTATCTGACAGATTAAACAAGAAGCTTCGTCCTCACATGACTCAGCTGCTGTCCAATCAGATCTCAGGTAAACACGTAGAAAAACTGAACAGATTGATGGTTTTGACTGGAGAAGAAAAAAACTACAATAGAGAATCTAACATTTGGAACAAGAGTTGAGGAAACAATCAAAATCATTCTTTGAATAAAGTTTTTTAATGAATCAGGCTGCTCACAAACTCAAACGTGGTCCTGACTGATAGTCAGTATAGATCTAGAATAAACAGATTTAATAATCGGACTGTCTTCTAACATGTTGGAGCAGCTGCGGCAGAGGAGTCATTAGTCTCTCCAGAGATCTTGACCAGTGAGGAGCATTTCTCCTCCATGTCACTCTGTTTGGTCCATTTGTAAAAGCTCCAATGTGGACATGGACCAGACCTGAACCACCATGGTCTTTAGTGGACCAGAGAAGAGGACCTGAGCTAATGATGCACACATGTAACCCCATGGTCAAACATGTGGTCTATTAAAGCTCCTGAAATATAACTTCATTCTTTCCTCCAGTCTCCAACCTGGTAGCTCAGACTGGACCCTGCTCCTCCTTAGAAACCTTCATCAAACACCTGAGCAGAATCTCTGTCCTCCATCTCAGGAGCAGAGCTAAACCTCACTCACTCCCCTCTCTCTCTCAGGGCCAGAAGAACCTGTTCACACCTTTATCTCCTCCAGGCTGGACTACTGCAGTGCACCTCTCATCAGGATCTCCAGCAAGGACCTCCACAAGCTCCAGAGAGCACAAACCAGCAGTGAGAGGATCCTGTTGAGAGGAACCATGTAGGACATCACCCCCATCCTTCAGACTCTTCTCTGGCCCCCTGAACATCTCCAGACTGAACCTAAAATCCCTCTGCTCACCCCTCAGTGCATCCATGGACACGCTCCCTCAGACCTGAAGGACCTACACACCCCAGAGACCACCACCAGAAACCTCTGCTCCATAAACACCAAACATCTCCAAACTCCACACTCTGGGGATCAGGCCCTCCAGTCTCCTGCTTCAAAGCTGAGGGACACCCCCCTGACCACCTGAGGCCCCCACAGCCTGCTGAGACATCTGAAGAAGGACCACAGAGCTTTGTTTTTAGGAGGACATTTCTCTGATCACACCAACACACCACCTCTGCTGATTTTTGTTCCTCATCTTCACTTTGATCGTGTGAACTGTTCCTCAGACTAATGACCTCTGACCTTCATGTCTCCATGGTTTATCCCCCTGATGGTGTTTTATCTCAGGAGCTCTGAGAGAATCTTTCAAATGAAAAGTTCATGAGGAGTAAAAAGTTGAATAATCATCATTAAATCAAAGAGTAAAAACACTCACACTTCTTCAGACCAGGTCTCAGTCTGTGCGGTCCACCATGGTCCAACCTGGAGACAGAAACCAAAGCTGTGATCAGTTCTTCATTCATGAGGGTCCTGAGATAGCCTCCTTCTCCAGCCCACACCAATCAGGAGGCTTCTACAAAGAGGCTTCTTTCAGTTATCATCAACTTTGTAAAACACTTCAATCTGTGCAGGACTGCAGAGATCTGAGCAGAGAAACTACAAACTGATGAAGTCTGACAGGAAACTGACAGAGGACATTACATTAGTCAGGGACACTCAGTGGACCAAATCATCCATGAACAGGAAGTCTTTTTAATGATGCTGCTGTGTGACGGTTCATCTGTGAGACTTTAGACCACATCGTCTTTAAATACATGATGGTGACAAAGAGAGAGAGAGAGCTGCAGCCTGAGGAGAGGGGGGCGAGCGAGGGTGAGGGAGAGGTTACCCTCGGAGATGAAGGGGTTAAAAACTTTAATGATTGATGTGCGGGGGGTGTAACTCAGTTTATCACTGAACTGTTGAATCACCCTGCAGTCTGTTGTTTCAGTCTGTAATCATATTACTTTTTAGATCTGCTCCAGTTTAAGACCCCCCCCCCACTCTGATGATGTTAAACCTTTGACCCCTCAGATAAACCTCCTCTCGCTCTCCTGTCTGTTAAATCATAAATGTGCCTTTGTTAAACTTTAACATCAATAAAAATTAAAATAATGAATAAATCAGTGTTTGCAGTGACAGTCTGACTTCCTGTCCAAACTCAAATGAGTCTCCAGCCTCTCTTTGCAGCCCTGACGTCTCTGACTCTCATTAATTTCACTTTTCAGGCTGCTGAACATCAACATGTGATTCTTTCTTCTTCTATGGTGTCAATGTACCTCAGGATGTTCAGTCTGCAGCGTGGATCCTCCCGTCGAGCAGACAGCAGCTTCTCTCCTCGTTCTCCTGGATGATTGAAGCTCAGGTCCAGCTCTGTCAGAGAGGACGAGCTTAGAGCAGAGTCCAGAGACACACAGCCCTCCTCTGAGACCAGACAGCCGGACAGACTGCAGACAGACAGACAGACCTGTAAATCCACAGTTTGACATCATAGTATTAGGTTGAGAATGAAGACCTGTCTGTGGTGCCTTCAGTCTCAAGAGATCATTTTTCGTCACTTCCTGTTTTGCATTGTAGCACTGTTTGTTGTGTGTTCCTTCTCTGCTCTGCTAACACTAATTTCAACTACTTGATATATGATATTTTTGCTTTGAACACACTTGTTTTGTTTGGTTAATGTATGATCAAACATACTATGGTTAAATAAAAGCACCCTCGCTTCTCAGAGGCGGTGTAAATTCAGTTCGATTCTCTTTTGCTTCTAGCCTAGCTTAGCCTAACCTAGCAATTAGCCGTGAAGAATGGCTTTTCTCTCCTCTACTGTTCTCTCCTGCCCTTTGTGTCAGATGTTCACTGTTAGTCCTTGTCCTACTTTAGCGATGATTGTAATTGTATGAAGTGTAGTATGTTTTTACCTTTGGAGGCTGCGGTCACAGATCTGGAGAAGCAGCTCCGCACCTCTGATTCTAAATCCTCATATGCAGCCATAGCTAGCCAGCAGGATGCAGCCAGTGCAGGCTGCGCTAGTGTTAACTTAGCTTCTCCCCTGGCTTGTAATGACTGGGTCCCTGTCTGTGGTGAGCTCAAGTTGAAGATCCACTCAGTACCCAACCATGGAATTCACGTTTTAAACAAGTTTTCTACCCTTGATAGCACACCCACAGGGGATCAAACTCTGATAATTGGCCACTCCATAGTCAGAAACATGAAGGTAACGAAGTTGAGTGGACGACATTGAATCAAATTCAAAGTCGCTGGCAAGAAGTAAGCGTAAGTTTGATAGGATAGTCATCCATGTCAGCACAAATGACTCCCGGCATCGTCAGTCAGAAGTCGCCAAAGTTAATGTTAAAGCAGTGTGTGCATTTGCTAAAACGATGTCCGACACAGTAGTTTTCTCTGGCCCCTTACCAAATCTGACCAGTGATGACATGTATAGCCACATGTCATCATTTAACTGCTGGCTATCGAGGTGGCGTCCAGCAAACAATGTGGGCTTCATTAATAACTGGACATCCTCCTGGGGAAAACCTGGTCTGATAGGAAAAGATGGCATCCATCCTGATTTGGCTGGTGCATCTCTCGTATCTAAAAACATGGCAGAGTCTGATTTATGACCTCTCAGAGATGAGACCATGTTGCAGAGCTGCAGTCCTCCACGCTCCTCTGTGCTTGTTTTAGGACAGTTTTCCACCCATTACTTTGATGACAGTTGTGTTCTTCACTAAAATAACTGCTACAATTGTTGTGATATTGATAAATATAATAATTATTTCATAGAGACTGTGTCTGTCCCCCAACCCAAACCTCACATAGCTGTTAACACAAAAAAATAACAGAGAGGTCAATCGTAGAAATTAGGGATGCACGATATTTATCGGGCCGATATAATATCGGCCAATACTGGGAAAAATTACGTCTTTTTTTTATCAGCCCGATATGTACATTTTATCCGATAAAAAGATACGATAAATTACTTAAATTGGGGAAATTGTTTGCAGGCTGCGTAGCCCCAAAACAAGCCATGTCGCACTGGTTACGTCATCTATCACCAGACCAAAAGTGAACATGGCTTCTCCAGTGTGGCTGTTTTTCTCAGAAGGTTACAACAGCATTGCTGTTTACACAACCTGTTCGGTGAGAATTCTGAGAGGAGGAAGGAGGACTTCAAGTTTCAACACAACAAATCTTATAGCTCACCTGGAAAGTCATCATCGCGGTGAAGTGGTATTGAAAGAAGACGAAGCAGCCGTGGTAGCAGCTAGCATGCTAACGCTAAAAACAATAACACGGAGCGTGGATATCTCCATTCAACAGGTGTTTGAAAACTGTAAAAACCTTTTAAGAGACAGTGAAAAGGCTAAAGCCAATAATGACAAAGTGATGGAGTTCATAGCGCTCGAAGACCAGCCCTTTTCTGTCATTGAGAGCCCGGGTTTTTGCAAGCTAATAGCACATTTGGAGCCACATTACACCCTCCCAAGCCGTTGCTTCTTCTTAGATGTATTCCTCCATGCCCTCTAAGGTATCGTTGCCACACACATCAATAACTTGATAACGTAACACCTAACAAGAACAGACTACACGTAAGTTTTACCACAGACATATGGACATCTGATGTTAGTCCGGTCAGCAAGCTTAGCTTAATGGTCAGTGGTTGGATCAAGATTTCAACATGCAAAAAGATTATATTAAATCTAAAAAATTTAAATTTATCGATATCGCCATGAGAAACAGGAAATTATCGGTTATCAGTATCGGTTGAAATTTTTTATATCGTGCATCACTAATAGAAATCTAATTAAAATTAAAAACTCAGATGTAGAAACACCAAAACTTTAGATAATTAGATGTAGTCTCTCAAATATTAGACCACTGACATCCAAATCCTTCATGGTCAATGACCTTATATCAGAAAATCACACTGATTTATTCTGTTGAACTGAAACGTGGCTGTGTCAGGATGAACATGTCAGTTTAAATGAATCCACTCCTCATTTTAATACTCATATACTACGAGACACAGACCATGGAGGTGGTGTAGCAGCTTCCCCGAATCAATCATAGACCAAATACTAATTAAACTTCTTTAACAGCCTTGTTCTAAATTTATGTCATACGGACTCAAAAACCTGCCAGCCAGTCCTTAGATCTGATAAAATACTCATTGTAGGTGACTTAAATATCCATGTTGACAAAGACAGTGATAGCCTTAGCTCAGCTTTTATATCCCTAATAGACTCAATTGGTTTTATTCAGGCTGTTTGTGAAGCTACTCATTGTTTTAATCACACTCTTGATCTTGTTCTAGCATATGGTCTTGATGTTAATAAACTAAAAGTCTTTGCCGAAAATCCTCTGTTATCTGATCACTTCTAAGTAACTTTGAACATGTTCGAAGAGGATTTTGCATTATGTAATAAAACAGTGAAGATCTGTCCAGTGGTGCCGTGGCTAAATTTAAAGAAGCCATTCCTGCAGCCTTAAACTCAGTAAATTGGCCAACTGATAACTGTGATATTAGCTATAGCCCCTCTCAGCTGGATCAGCTTGTTGATGACTCTGCCAGTCTTCTAAGATCCACTTTGGACTCAATTGCCGCACTGAGACAAAAAACTATTAAACGTCAGAGGATAGCTGCTTGGTTTAGTTCTGAAACTCGTGCGCTTAAACAAGCATCCCGTAAATTAGAGAGAATGTGGCGCTCCAATAAAAGGGAGGAGTCACGTATACTTTGGCGGGAAAGTCATAATAACTACATGACAGCCTTACGACATGCTTGAGCTGCCTACTGCTCCCCACTAATTGAGGAAAATAAAAACAACCCTAGGTACCTTTTCAGCACTGTAGCCAGGCTGACACAGAGTCAGAGCTCTATTGAGCCTGTGATTCCTTTAGCTCTCAGCTGTGAGGACTATATGAGCTTTTTTAACAATGAAATTCTTAAAATTAGAGATAAAATTAGCAACTCTCTGCCTTTGCCTGGACCTGCTGTACCATTAAATGTCGGTAAACCTGACTGTTTTTCTACACTTGGCCTTCAGGAACTAAATTCTGTTGTCTCCTCCTCCAAACCATCAACCTGCCTTTTAGACCTGATCCCAACTAAGCTGTTCAAGGAGGTCTTTCCTTTAGTTCAGGCATCACCAATGGCGGACCTTGGTCCGAATCCGGACCGACTGGTGGTTCTGTCCGGACCCGTGACCAATCTCTGATAAATTCACAAGAATAGATTTTAATTGAGTATTTTTTCCGAAAGTCGCGGATATACAGCGGGCACGCCCGCCGATAGGGGGGGACAAACGGGTATGTTGTCCCGGGCCCAGGGTGGGGGGGGACCAGAACTGGGCGGGAGGGGCCCGCTGCCCCAGAGCAGAGGGACAGAGCCAGGCTACCGGTAAGAGAGCGAGAGAGAGAGAGAGAGAGAGTGAGAGAGAGAGAGATTCACGGTGGAGCGGAGGGGCATCTGATTATCTTGTCCCGGGCCCAGGCAAGACTGTCAGCTGGCCTGACAGCGGGCGCTGCTACTCCAGTTAACACTAGAACCGCTGCTGTGGTCTGATCACAAGCCAGTCAAGCCACGAGTGTTCCTAAATATATGTTCTGTATGTTTTCTGAGGCTTTCAGGTTGTTTAATGAAGCACTAAAGAGGAACTAGACGTAATGATTCATTTAGCGGAGGTGATTTTCCCGCCGCTATCGTGTTTACAGCACGAGTTGCAGCAGCCACAAGCAAACAGGAGGCAGAGACAAATAAACAGTCAGTGCAAAAAAAAGGGACCCTTATCACCTGCAAGCGTTGCGTCCGACCTGTATGGGAAATGCTGATGAGGGCTGAGAGCTTTTGCGTTGTGGTGGCGCTGCGCTGTCCACGGGGCTGATCCTGTTCTTTTTCTAATTGTTTACGAATCGAGTTGATCATTTGTTCGTGTTATTTTCATTGTTGCAGTTCTACAGTTTTTAGCACTAGTTTGTTTTCGAATTTTTCACATTTTGCAAGTTCTATCAACACTGTTCTGTTTATTTATTTATTAGCCTATGTGAGTGTGGGTTCACGCAAAGCATGCAGCTGTTTGTGTGTGAGAGAAAGAAAGAAAGAGAGGGAAAGACTGAAAGACAGAGAGAGAGAGAGAGTTAAGGACAGAGAGCTAAAGAGAGAGAGAAAGCAAAATCTGAAACATGCGCAAATAAAATATTTATCTTCCTATCACTTTCTTGTTACATTATTTTGCAACAGAGCAGTTACAGATGACAAATGATTGTACTTTTAAGAGTTAATTTCTTGTATTATGAAGATGTTGACTTTTTTACTGGAAGTGTAGGTCTTCATTTTTTTAGGCTGTGACCTCTCTTATTTAAGAAAAAAGAAGAGGAAAAATATGTCAGTGCTCTGTATGCACTTGTTTTTTCCAAAAAAGAGCCACCTTTTATTTATTGTTTTCTGAAGATGTTGACTTTTTTACTTGATGTGTAGGCCTTCGACTCTTGGCTGGGACCTCTTTCATATAAAAAAATGGTTATTTGGCTCTGTTTGCACTTTTTTATTTATTTTATTTCAGGTTTTTCTTTTTTAATCTGAAATAAAGGCCTGAAATTAATTTGCCTTGGACTATTTTATTTATGGTAAAGGAGCTAGCTGTGCACTCAGTTAACCATATCCTGCATTAAAAATTGACAAGAAATATTGTTGAAACCATAAAAATGTGTACAGAGGGGAAGGCGATAAGACACAAACTGGACTTCGGTTCGGACCCTTTATTGGTAGAATTTTATTAACTGGACCTCGGTGACTTTTAATTGAATACTCCTGCTTTAGTTTGTCCATGCTTGTAGGAGACAATCAGTATATCCTTATCAACAGGCTATGTGCCACAGTCCTTTAAAATAGCTGTAACCAAACCCCTTCTTCAAAAACCTACCCTCAATTCAGGCACATAACTAACTTAACTACAGTCCTATATCAAGCCTTCCTTTTACTTCAGAGATCCTTGAGAAAGTAGTGGCTAATCAGCTATGCGACTTCCTTCAAAATAACAGCCTGTTTGAGGACTTTCAGTCAGGATTTAGAGGTAATCACAGCACAGAGACTGCTCTAGTTAAAGTAACAAATGATCTACTCTCAGCTTCAGATGAGGGACTTCTTTTACCTGGTTTTAACAGACGGTATCACATCACTTCTGTCGTTGCTTCTTTCCACTGGCTTCCTGTCTCTTTTCGAATTGATTTTAATCAATTCAGCAGGCGGCAGTAGCTCAGCCCATAAGGACTTGGTCTGGGGACCGAAGGGTGGCCGTTTCGAATCCTGATCAAACCATGATTGGAAGTTGGTTTGGTAGCTGGAGAGGTGCAAGCTGACTTCCTGAACTCTGCCGAAGTGCCCCTGAGCAAGGCCCTGAACCCCAAAACTGCTAGGAAGTGCTTCGTCAGGAGCAGCAAGCCATCACTCTGACATCTCTCCATTACTGCATGATCATAGGACCTGTTTGTGCATGTGCATGTGTATTTCAGCCTATGTGTGTAAAGCATGTCTCAACAACAGAGTGTAAAGAATCTGAATTTCCCGTGAGGGATTAATAAAGTATGTCTTCTTCAATCAGTCAATCAATCTTTATTTGTATAGCGCCAATTCATAACAAGTGTTAACTCAAGACACTTTACAATAGAGCGGGCTGAAGACAAACTCTTTATTTTATGGATACACATATATGCATAGATATATATACATATATAAAATACACATATACATATCTATACAAATATATACATCCAACACTGAACATGAATCCACATAGCCAATCATGAATCCCTCCATCATGGCGGCAAGAAAACACCTTCTGTTAAGCAGCAGGAAATCTTGAATGTGGATCCCAGTCTCATGATGAACAGCAAATCCACATGATGCTGTGTTGGGTGTGTGGGCAAAGGAAGGGAGGTAAGCGGAGACAAGTGGACTAAAGTAAGAACTAAAGTTAGTGACAGATCCATGGACTAATCATAGACCTTTCATCATCATATTTGTTTCTGCTGAAAACAAATTTGTTGGAGTTTAGCCTCTTGAGATGCAACATCTTGTTTTCAGGAGGGTCCTCATGTCTGTGTGGTTGTGGTGATAATTTTATAGAGGTATAATCATTAATAGTCATAATGAAAATTAGAATTTATGGTAGTGACAAACTCATGGGTGACCAGACCAAAAATGCGTCCCTACCATATTTGTTAAGTATAAATGTATTAAAGGTGTGTCTCTTGAGATGTGACATCCTATTTTCAAGAGGGACTTTATGCCTGTATGGTGCTAAAGATAGTTACTAGATGTATAATCAACCATGGATAGAGAGAACATGCTAATGTCTACATTAACAGCTACAATGATTATAAACTGGAATGGGGCTAACAAAATGCTAAAGAAGAGGAGCCTGATAACTGAAGGCTCTACCTCCCATACTACTTCTAGAGACTGATGGTACCACAAGCAGGCCAGCATTATGGGAGCATAATGTTCTGGAGGGGTTGTACAGCACTACTAGCTCTTCAAGATAAATTGGTGCCTGTCCACTGAGAACTTTATGTATGTTTATATATTTATAAAAGGTGGCAAAATGTGAAGCTCTGGTGAACTCCATGCCCAAGAGGCTAAAGGCAGTGCTGAAAAATAATGGTGGCCACACAAAATATTGACACTTTGCGCCCAATTTGGACTCTTTCACAAAGGGGTGTACTCACTTTTGTTGCCAGCAGTTTAGACATTAATGGCTGTGTGTTGAGTTATTTTGAGGGGACAGTGAATTTACACTGTTGTATAAGCTGGACACTCACTACTTTATGTTGTATCAAAGAGTCATGTCTTCAGTGATGTCCTATGAAAAGATATAGTAAAATATTTGTTGAAATGTGAGGGGTGTACTCACTTTTGTGAGATACTGTATGTGTGTACATAAATTGAAGAGTTTGTCGTCATCCTGCTCTATTGTAAAGTGTCTTGAGAAAACACTTGTTATGAATTGGCACTATACAAATAGAAATTGATTGATGAAATTGAGTATGGGAGGAGAAGACTGAAATCATTGGGACCACCTCCTTTAATGTCATCTATCAGTCCAGGTCCAGGAGGGAGACCCCCTCTCTAAGAGCAGACTGAAAATGTCCTCTTTTTCTGATGAAGCTTAGAACAAGTCCGGCTCCAGGTGGTGCTGTGAGCGTAGCCCCCTCAGGGACTGGGCTGAAGACCAGATTTAAGGACTCTGTCCTAGTTTGGTATATATAAAATGATTAATGGTTTGAATGTGCTGCTGATTGATTGGGTCAGTCATTTCACAGACTCAGACATATTCTGGTCTAACAGGTTTGACCCCTTCTGAAAGGCCTCAGAGCTGTTGGTCTTTCCCTGTAGAGATTTTAGAGGAACGTAATCCAACTTGAGGTTAGTCGTCTCTCCTCAGACCTTTGACCTTCAGGGAGACTGTGAGGATCACGAGATCCTCCTTCCTGAATATCTTTTGTTTCATGACTAATATGAGGAGAGATTTGTCTTAAAAATATGCACACATATATGTACGATTTTTGTTGCTGCTGCAGAAGAGGGGGAGGGGATTGGCTTGGAGATTGGTGGGGCTGTAGCAGCAGGTGCAGGACAGACCCTGGTGGACGCTGTGTCGAACCAGTTAAAGAACAGGTTGAGCTCATTGGCCCTGTCCAGATCACCCTCTGTAGCAAGGCTGTTGTTCTGCTTATAGCCAGTGATGGTGCTCATTCCCCTAAACACCTCTCTAGTGCTGTTGAGCTGTAGCTTCCTCTCCACCTTCTTCTTATAATCCTGCTTGGCCCGTTTCAGGCTCCTCTGTAGTTCCTGCTGCACTAGCTTGCGCTTTTCCTGATCACCATCTCTGAAGGCCGCCTTTTTCAGGTTAAGGAGTCCCTTGATGTCACAAGTGGTCCAGGGCTTATTATTTGGAAAGCAATTTCCCAATTTCCCTCTGTGTCCCGCAGCACTTCCCAGTCTGTGCACTCATAACATGCTTGGAGGGTCTCTCTGGCTTTTGGTGTCCACCTCTGAAATGTATGGGTGGCCATAGAATGCCTCAATACACAGGGCTTGTAGGTGGGTTGAAGAAAGGGTGGTCTGATCTGCCGACTGGGGGAAGAGCTGAAGCAGAGTATGCCTCCCTGGCATTTGCATACAGCAAGTCCAGAGTCCTGTTTTCCCTGGTTGGACAACTGACATACTGTACAAAGCCAGTGAAAAGGGAGGAGAGGCTAATGCGGTTACAATCCTCTGATATCAAAATAAAAGCATCAGCATGCTGGGTCTGTACTCTTGCAACAGCCTCATGGTTGATGTCACATGCCACTTCTGGGATAGCGCGAGGCTGAATGTAAACAATCTTGGCAACTATGTGTGAATATTCTCTTGGAACATAGTAGCTTCTAAGACCAACTGTCAACTGTCCATCCTGTGTCCAGGATTACACCAGCGATTGTTCACGTACAGAATCAGACCCCCACTTTTACTTTTTCCACTCCGGCATCTCTGTCTGCTCGTACCGTAGTGAAGCCAGGGATATCCAAACAGGAGTCTGTGATGTTGTCATTCAACCAGCTCTCCGTAAAACACATCAGGCTGGTCTCAACTGGCTCCTCTCCGAGCCCCTCCCAGATGACCGAGCTTCTGACCCTGGCTCTAAGGAAGAGCCCAGACACCCCTGCGAAGGAAACTCATTTCGGCTACTTGGACCCGTGATCATGTTTTTTCGGTCACCACCCACAGCTTGTGACCATATGTGAGGATAGGAATGAAGATCGAGGACCCTAATTTCCTGGCACAATTCAGGGTGGCGCAGCCTGGCGCACCCCGAGCAGTGGTAATTTTGTCCGGCGCACCACCGTGCATAGCCAATTTGGCAATTTGGTAGACCGGCTGCGCCGAGATGGGTGTGACGGCGCACCAGGGGGAGGTGCCTGGTCTATGAAATTAGAGCCCCGAGAGGTAAATCGAGAGCTTCGCCTTTCAGCTCAGTTCCCTGTTTACCAGACAGACCGGTGCAGAGTCTGCAGATGCCGCACAGATCCGCCTGTTGATCTCCAGGTTCTTTCCCCCGCTTGTAAACAATACCCTGAGATACTTCAACTCCTCTACTTTTGGTAGAATCTCACCCCTGACCTAGAGGGGGCACTCCACCCTTCCCCAGTCAAGGACCATGGACTCAGATTTGGAGGTGCTGATTCTCATCCCAGCCAGTTCACACTTGGCTGCGAATCGATCCAGTGAGAGCTGCAGATCACAGTCCGATGAAGCCAACAGTACCACGTCATCTGCAAGTAGTGACCCGATCCTGAGGTCACCAAACCAGAACCCCTCAACGCCCTGGCCTGTGCCTAGAAATTCTGTCCATAAAAGTTATGAACAGAATCGGTGACAAAGGGCAGCCTGGCGGAGTCCAACCCTCACTGGAAACAATTCTGATTTACTGCCAGCAATGCGGACCAGGACCGAAGTATTCTTTCCACTGATCCACGACGTCCTGGGTTGAAGTCAGCAGCGCACCATCCCCACCATAGACAGTGTTGGCAGTGCACTGCTTCCCCCTCCTGAGACGCCGGATGGAGTGGAAGAGAGTCCAGCCCTTCTTGAGAGGACTGGTTCCAGAGCCAAAGCTATGTGTCAAGGTGAGACCGACTGTATCTAGTCAGAACCTCTCAACCTCGTGCACCAGCCCAGGCTCCTTCCCCCTCAGAGAAGTGATGTTCCACGTCTTTAGAGCTAGCCGTTGCAGCAGGGGATTGGACTGCCAAGGTCCCCGTCTTCGGCTACCACCCAGCTCACATTGCACCCGACCACTTTGGCCCCTTCCATGGGTGGTGAGCCTATGGGAGGGGGGTCCCACGTTGCGGGCCCAATGGGCGTAGGCCTGGCCACTAGACGCTCGCCATCGAGCCCCGCCCCCAGGACTGGCTCCAGGGTGGGGCCCTGTAACTCATGTCCGGCAACGAAAACTGGAATCCAACCACATGTTTATCTTAATAGGCACAAAGATCCTAATGAGATATTACAAAAACCTTCTCCAGCACTTATTTAATACAGGAGTTTTTTTTACATTATTCATCTACATTTATTGGGGAAATGAAATGAAATGCAAGTGAAATTGAAAACAATCATAATTCCTTTAATAAAATACTTTCTGGTTGCAAGGCAGTATCCAGAATCCACTTGACAGTAAACAAGATGAGGGTTTTGTGGATTTTATGTCCAACTAACCCCCCCCCCCCCCCCCCCACACACACACACACACACACACACACACACACACACACACAGACACACACACACACACGCACACACAAATTGCTAAATAATATACCCATACTGTGTCTTGCCACTGAAGTGTATAGTCTTATAGACTAAAATCATGCACTTTTGTGGTTATTAAAAAAAGAGAAAGTGAGTTCAAATTATTTGTTGTAAAAATGATTAAAAGCGTGTTCAAATATGATGAAATGGTCAATGAAATGTAATTTATATGACATAAATGTCTGTATTACTTCCTGAAAACTTTGTTATGAAAGGTTTGATTTTAAAGATGATCAGAAAGTCATTTATACTGCTTACAGAGTATTTGCCCTAAAATTGTTTGAATTAACTAAAAAGTGAGAGTTGTAGTACTAACCAGAGATGTTTGATACTTAGGATGAGATTGTTGTCACTACAGTTTACAACAGTACTGTTATTATAGTTATTACTGTCATGACCTATTATTTAGCAGCATTTTTTTTAATTGTGTATATTAAATTAAAACCAATTTATCTCAAGTAAGAGCTGTAGAATAAACTAAAGTGACATTACTGAATTTTCTTTCACAGCATTCCTTCACTGTGGTAATTTGCCGACGGTCCCCAAGCTGTCGAGCCATCACCAGCAGCGTTTTGAGACAGACAGCTGGCTCGTTTGGAGGACGAGGTTGTAGTTTACAGTCTTCATGACAGTGATAAAAAGAGGGGTCAACCTGTGAATATCTTGCTAACTAGCAGCAGGAGGAGGTGTCAGCTGTCTGCAGCAATGCTGCACCTGAGGCGTTTACGTTCATCTGCTAATGATCGTCAAATTTTTGTGAAGAAAAATGAGTAAATAGTATACACATATAAAAGACACTTTTCAGATCATGGCGAGGGTCAGAAATTACTACTGGAGGACCAGGTTTTGCAGCTGTCGTTTCTAACTTCAAGCAAAAAATGTAAAAACACGTGTAGATCGTGGATATATTTGTGGATCTAAAAAACATGTGAACATCGTAGATATATTTGTGGATCTGAAACACGCATGTGAAAATTGTGAATACATATTTGTGCATATTTTTGAGGCAAATCTCTCCTCATAGACTAAGGCCCTCAATCTGTTTAGTGCACATTTGTAGCTCTGTCACGTTGAAGGTGTTCAGGTGTTCAGATGTTGGTCGGAGCTTTGATTTTGATTTGAACATTTTTATTCTCACCTGAGAGTCTCCAGTCTGCAGTGTGGACTCTTCAGTCCAGCACTGAGCAGCGTAACTCCTGAATCCTGCAGGTCGTTGTTACTCAGGTCCAGGTCTCTCAGACCAGAGGACTGTGAGCTGAGAACTGAGGACAGATCTCCACAGCTTTCCTTTGACAGTCTACATCCACTCAGCCTGAAAAAATTCACAACAACCTTATGAGTGAAAGGAAGTTCCTGTAATGAGACTTTAAAGACTCTCTGCCTCTGTCATAGTCCTGATTATACATCCTGGTTTTCAAGATCTGTTTTATTTTCACCTGAGAGTCTCCATTCTGCAGTGTGGACTCTCTAGTCCAGGAGACAGAAGCATCACTCCTGAATCCTGCAGGTTGTTGTTACTCAGGTCCAGGTCTCTCAGACCAGAGGACTGTGAGCTGAGGACTGAGGACAGAGCTTCACAGCTTCTCTCTGATAGTCCACATCCACTCAGCCTGAGAAAGGAATCAGAAGAACATAAAGAGCAACCAGTGAATGATCATTCTTGTTGAGATGCAGAAATCGGATGTAACCTGTGCAGGTAGGTGCACCTACAGAGCTTTGCTGGAGGCTTTGACGACTGGCAGCATCCTCAGAAGAGCCTCCTCTGAAGTTGAGTATTTCTTCAGGTCAAACACGTCCAGGTCCTTCTCTGATGACAGTAAGATGAAGACCAGAGCAGACCACTGAGCAGGAGACAGTCTGCTTGTGTAGAGATGTCCTGATCTTAGGGCCTGTTGGATCTCCTCCACCAGAGAACGATCCTTCAGTTCATTCAGACAGTGGAACAGATTGATGCTCTTCTCTGCAGACGCGTTCTCACTGATCTTTGACTTAATGTACTTAACTATTCCCCAACTGGTCTGTGACCTACTTCCTGTTTGTCTCATCAGACGCCGCAAAAGGTTTTGATTGGTCTGGAGTGAAAGACCCAGGAGGAAGCGCAGGAACAAGTCCAGGTGTCCATTTGGACTCTGTAAGGCCTGGTCCACAGCTCTCTGGTGAAGGTGTTTTAGCTTAGGTTTGTCATCAGAGATTTTAATGTTTGTGGATGTTCTCTGGTCTTCTGCCATCAGATTGACTCCAGAGTCAATGAAGGTCAGATGGACATGAAGAGCAGCCAGGAACTCCTGAACGCTCAGATGGATGAAGCAGAACACCTTGTCCTGGTACAGTCCCCTCTCCTCTTTAAAGATCTGTGTGAACACTCCAGAGTACACTAAGGCTGCTCTGATATCGATGCCACACTCTGTCAGGTCTGGTTCATAGAAGATCAGGTTTCCTCTCTGCAGCTGCTCAAAAGCCAGTTTACCCAGAGACCGGATCATCCTCCTGCTCTTTCGACTCCAGTGAGGATCAATCTCTGCTCCTCCATCATACTTGATGCTCTTCAGTTTGGACTGAACCACCAGGAAGTGGATGTACATCTCAGTCAGGGTCTTAGGGAGCCTTCTTGCCTCTCTGGTCTTCTGCACATAGTCCAGGACTGTGGCAGTGATCCAGCAGAAGACCGGGATGTGGCACATGATGTGAGGGCTTCTGGACTTCTTAATGTGGGAGATGATTCTTCCGGCCTGCTCCTCATCTCTGAACCGTTTCCTGAAGTACTCCTCCTTCTGCTGGTCAGTTAAACCTCTGACCTCTGTCACCATGTCAACACATCCAGGAGGGATCTGATTGGCTGCTGCAGGGCGTGTGGTTATCCAGACGTGAGCAGATGGTAGCAGGTTCCCCCTGATGAGGTTGATCAGCAGCACATCCACTGAGGTGGACTCTGTGACATCAGTCAGGGTTCTTGTTTGGTGGAAGTCCAGAGGAAGCCGACACTCATCCAGACCATCAAAGATGAACAAGACCTGGAACTCCTCAAACCTGCAGATTCCTGCTTCTTTGGTTTCATTGAAGAAGTGATGAACAAGCTCCACCAAGCTGAACTTCTGCTCCTTCAGCAGATTCAGCTCTCTGAAGGTGAATGGAAACATGAACTGTATGTCCTGGTGGGCTCTGTCTTCAGCCCAGTCCAGAGTGAACTTCTGAGTGAGGACTGTTTTACCAATGCCTGCCACGCCCTTCGTCATCACTGTTCTGATTGGTCCATCTTCTCCAGGTAGTCCTCTAAAGATGTCTTCTCCTCTGATGGTCCTCTCTGGTCTGTGTAGTTTCCTGGATGTGGTCTCGATCTGTCGGACCTCATGTTCCTCATTGACCCCTCCAGCCTCTCCCTCTGTGATGTAAAGCTCTGTGTGGATCTGGTTCAGCAGGGTGAGGATTCCTGCTTTAGTGACCCCCTCAAACACAGTCTGGAACTTCTGCTTCAGGTTGGACTTGAGTTTTCGTCGGCACAGTGCAGCCTGAGATCCTGAAGGAAAAACCAACAAGTGACATTAAGTTCTGGATCCTGGACAAAGTCCTGACATCACAGAGGGCTGCTCAGATCTTCAGACTGGACTGAAATGACGTCATTATAAACACAGTGGTGATGAACATCAGAGTGGAGCAGATTTAAAAATGTGAACCTCCACTTCCTCTCTCCATCGTATTAAAGTTCTTACTGATCCACAGATGGTCAGCCAGCTCGTCCTGATTCCTCCTCCTCAGGAAGTCCACTGTGATCTTCAGAAATGCCTCTCTGCTGCTCCTCTGCTCCTCATCTTTACCAACCAACACATCCCCACTCTGACCCTCTAAGTATTCTGGGTAATCCGGATTTAAACCTCTCTGGATTCTCCTCAGCTGGTTCTTCACAAAGGTGATGATGTCCTCCTCCAGCAGCTGGAGAACAATGACAGAGTGGAGATGAAATGTGTAGATCACAGCCTGAATAATCTGACAGTCTGAAGTCTTCTAAAACAGACCAGCACAGAGACTGGATGATGGTGGACCATCAAATCTGTAGATCATAGAGTTTGTTAAAGTGTGATGTTCTCACCATAAATATGGAGTCCAGCTCTGATTCAGGCTGTTTGGGTCCATCACTGAGGAGTCCAGATGTTTCCTGCTGAACCCTGTGGATTAAAAAAACAAGGAGATTGAATGACTAAGCATGAAGATAATCAGAGTGACTCAGCATTAACAGTCACAACATGATCTTTATCTGATGGACACACTGGCTGTTTGTCCATCTCAGCTGTGTGTTGTCTGTAGTCTTGTTTTGCTAATGCTAATTACTGCGACTTTTCTCTGGAACATACCTACTCTGTAGATTAATGTATGCTCAAACATACTAAGGTTCAGTTAAAGCATCAAACTCTGATTATTGTGGACTCTATAGTGAGAAACGTGAAGGTAGAGAAGTCAGCAGGCACTGGTAGGTGTATCCCCGGGGATATCATTAATGTTGGCACTAATGACTCCCCTCTTTGTCAGTCAGAAGTCTCTAAAATTAATGTGGAATTGTGATGGATTGAATAATCAGCAATAGATTAACATCATCGGCCTCATTTGGAGTACTTTTCATATCCTGAAATAGCATAAGTATCTTCATTTATATACGTTTAATGTTAAATATTTACTTACTGTTATAATAGTTTAGTACAGTATGTTGTGTTTGTTTATGCTTTACGTTCAAAATGTCATTCTAGGGGGCGCTGGTTTGGCGAAGTGGTAGGCAACCAGACACGACCCATATACATACCTCTGCTGGCCCGGGTTCGAATCCAGCCTGTGGGCAGTTTGCAGAGTGTCCTCCCCTACTCTCTCTCACCCCCTTTCACAAGCCTATCCATTGTCACTCTCTCCTATCAATAAAGGCACAAAATGCCCAAAAAATAATCTTAAAAAAAATGTAATTCTAAGCCCATTAGAACTTGCAGAAGTTGCAGTTACCAGAGAGAGACAGCATTGGGAGCATAATGCTTTTTTCCTCTCAGTCATTACACTCATGGCCTGAGGAAAGTTTGTGTCCGTGCATCATTCACTCATTACTCCCTTTTTCAGGCGTTCTACAGAATCATGTATTCATTTAGTAGACAGATTTCAGACACCTGTATTTTCTCTGGCCCCCTCAAAAATCTGACAAGTGATGACATATACAGCCACATGTTGTCATTTAACTACTGGCTGTGGAGGTAGAGTCCAGCAAACAATGTGGGCTTCATAGATAACTGGACATCTTTTTGGGGACAGCCTGGTCTGACAGAAAGAGATGGTGTCCATCCCACTTTTGGTGGTGCAGCTCTTTCATCTAGAAACATGGCAGAGTTTATTGACCCTAAATCATGAGCTCTCAGAGATGAGACCAGGTTATAGAGCTGCAGTCCTCCACACTCCTCTGTGCTTGTTTTACGACAGTTTTCCAGCCAGTAATGTTATGACAGTTGTGATAATAAATAAATATACAACTACAAAAAAATCAGATCTAAGTGAGAGTATCTGGCCAATTCAAGTCAAAAATTCCTCACTAGACTGATTTGAAGACACAATTTCCAAATATGTCTGGATTGAGATCTTATTCAAAAATATGAAAACTAAAAACAAAGCCTGAGTTGCTTGTAATAAGTAAAATAATCTGACAATGACATGAGACAAATTTACCTCAAAGGGCGTCTTAAAATGGTTTTTTTTATCCAGAGCAGACTTTAAACCTTAATTTTAAACCCTCACTGAGACAAACTTGCTTGATCCATTGGCAGATATTTTCTTAGCATTACAAGCAGGTCCATGCCTAATTTTTGCCTTTTATTCCTTGAAGTAAAAAATTGTCTAGACTTGTTCAGTGAATGTGAATTAGAAGAAGTGTTTTAGATATTTTTGACTTGAAAAATAGACAAACACACTTGCTGAGATCTGAGTTTTTGCAGTGTAGTAATTATTTCATAGAGACTATAATTGTCCCCAAACCTCACACAACTGAACACAAAAACAAATAAAAGAGGTGTCAATCACAATAATCTGATTAAAATTAAAACCTTAAATGTAGAAACACCAAAACAACAGATGATTAGATGTGGTCTCTTAAATATCAGATCACTGACATCCAAATCTTTACTGGTGAATGATCTTATATCAGGAAATCACATTGATTCATTTTCTTTAACTGAAACATGGCTGTGCCAGGGTGAAAATGTCAGTTTAAATGAATCCACTCTTCCCAGTCAGTTTAATCTCACGAACCAATAGACACAGGCTCTGATGGTGGTTTAGCAGCTGTTTATCCTTCTTGTCTCCTTATCAGTCCTAGACCAAAGGATAATTAATTCTCTGTTGAACGCCTTGTTCTAAGCTTATCTCATACTGATTCAAAAATCAGCTAGCCAGTCATATTTGAGATAATTTACCATCCTCCAGGCCGTTGTTCTGAATTCTTATCAAAATTTTCTGAGTTTATATCAAACTTGGTCCTCAGCTCTGATAAAATACTCATTGTAGGTGAGTTTAATATCCATGTTGACAAAGACAGTGATAGCTTTAGCTCTGCTTCCATGTCCTGAAGACTCAGTTGGTTTTACTCGGGCTGTTCATGAAGGGTAAGGAGCTTTCAGCCCATCCACCATCAAACTGGGAGCTTAAGGGTTAAAACAGTCTGATGGTTAGGGTGTTTGCACAGGAGGTCTTCATCCTGATAAACAGAGTCATCATCATCACCTCTGAGTAACTTAGGGTGCACTCACACAAGAAGGTGGGCTTTGGCGAGCCCACCTGCTCAGGTGTGAGCACACGCACAGGTGAGACTGCTCCTCGCAGTGACAGCTCATCATTGGAGCTCTGATCATGTGTTTCACAGGAGGTTTGTGTTTGATCCTTTGACTGGAAAATATAAAATTTTAATAAAAATTTGAGGGCAGTCTCATTTCCTCTCACAGATGTCCTATGATAAAGTAACCCAGTCCTAAACCGCAGTTATTCTGTGATCTTTGTCTCCTTTTGTGACAGACTGTTTGCTCCTTTTTGCTTGAGAAAACTGAGGGTGTGTTTGAGCTTGTGATGAAAAAATATCTTTTTCTGTATACATGTCATTTAAGTTTGTTTTTTTCTGACTTATATAATTTTTAGTCCACATATTACGTTCCATGTCTCATTTTTACACATAGTTGTCAACTCCACCTCCTGCTGCTGCTGCAGTTTAGCAGAGTCTGATCATCTGTTAATGTTTTACAGCTTAAATTTTCTAATTCACACAAACAGGCCGATAACAACTGTGAGTCACTAAATACTCAGCTTTCACATCTGCTGATCTGCGTGTGGATGACAGTTACTGTTGATGTGTAAAAACACAGCGATCCAAAATGAGAGAGAGACGAACGCACAGACAACATCAGTCATAGACAACTCTAAACATAACAGCTGTAGGGGTGCTGGTTTGGCAGGGTGGTCAGCAACCAGGCACGACCCATGGATATGCTTCTGCTGGCCTGGCCTCTCTCTCTTTCTCCTATCAGTAAAGGCACAAAAATGGCCACAATTAATATATATACAGGACAGGCCAAAATTTTGGACACACCTTCTCATTCAATGCGTTTTCTTTATTTTCATGACTATTTACATTGTAGATTCTCACTGAAGGTATCAAAACTATGAATGAACACATGTGGAATTATATACTTAACAAAAAAGTGTAAAACAACTGAAAATACGCCTTATATTCTAGTTTCTTCAAAGTAGCCACCTTTTGCTCTGATCACTGCTTTGCACACACTCTGCATTCTCTTGATGAGCTTCAAGAGGTAGTCACCTGAAATGGTTTTCACTTCACAGGTGCGCCCTGTCAGGTTTAATAAGTGGGATTTCTTGCCTTATAAATGGGGTTGGGACCATCAGTTGTGTTGTGCAGAAGTCAGGTGGATACACAGCTGATAGTCCTACTGAATAGACTGTTAGAATCTGTATTATGGCAAGAAAAAAGCAGCTAAGTAAAGAAAAACGAGTGGCCATCATTACTTTAAGAAATGAAGGTCAGTCAGTCCGAAAAATTGGGAAAACTTTGAAAGTGTCCCCAAGTGCAGTCGCAAAAACCATCAAGCGCTACAAAGAAACTGGCTCACATGAGGACCGCCCCAGGAAAGGAAGACCAAGAGTCACCTCTGCTGCGGAGGATAAGTTCATCCGAGTCACCAGCCTCAGAAATCGCAGGTTAACAGCAGCTCAGATTAGAGACCAGGTCAATGCCACACAGAGTTCTAGCAGCAGACACATCTCTAGAACAACTGTTAAGAGGAGACTGTGTGAATCAGGCCTTCATGGTAGAATAGCTGCTAGGAAACCACTGCTAAGGACAGGCAACAAGCAGAAGAGACTTGTTTGGGCTAAAGAACACAAGGAATGGACATTAGACCAGTGGAAATCTGTGCTTTGGTCTGATGAGTCCAAATTTGAGATCTTTGGTTCCAACCACCGTGTCTTTGTGCGACGCAGAAAAGGTGAACGGATGGATTCTACATGCCTGGTTGCCACCGTGAAGCATGGAGGAGGAGGTGTGATGGTGTGGGGGTGCTTTGCTGGTGACACTGTTTGGGATTTATTCAAAATTGAAGGCATACTGAACCAGCATGGCTACCACAGCATCTTGCAGCGGCATGCTATTCCATCCGGTTTGCGTTTAGTTGGACCATCATTTATTTTTCAACAGGACAATGACCCCAAACACACCTCCAGGCTGTGTAAGGGCTATTTGACCAAGAAGGAGAGTGATGGGGTGCTGCGCCAGATGACCTGGCCTCCACAGTCACCGGACCTGAACCCAATCGAGATGGTTTGGGGTGAGCTGGACTGCAGAG
>JBAMNC010002084.1:92500-140000 GCA_037902135.1 Cetoscarus ocellatus | reverse complement strand
GCGAGCATGTAGAAGACACAGAGAGTGACAGCAAGCTTGTACACAGAGACCACGAGCACACAGAGAGCGGTCTTTATGTGCACTGATTATGGTTTTAATGCAGCGGTTATTGGCTCTGAACTGACGCCATATGAAGCTCTCAGAAAAGGACTGCAGACGTTTATAACATGATTGTATTGCCTCCTTTACACCGGCTACATCAAAGTAGAACAGCTGCACACAAGGCAGCTCAGGCTGTTTATTTAATTAGGTCATTTTTTCCCCTGTTCTCCTCCCTAATAAAAGGATTTAACAAAAAAAGTTACTCTAAACAGTGATCCTTTGCCAAGCCCTGCCTCCTTAGTAACTGTTGCTAGGTAAGACAAACTCTGCTGCTGCTGAACCCTCTCCCATTTGAAACCACTGAAAATAACTCACTATGTCTTAGACTCTTATTCATGTCTAATTCATTTGACTCTTTTTAGAGTTTGACCCAAACAACAGAATGAAGACAAAGCTGTTTAAATTTTATTAAACTTGTTTTGTGTCATTTCTGTCACATTGAGATTTAAAAATTCATTCCGATCAGCAAATTATTTTTGTGTCAATCAAGTATTTTATTTTCAGACCATATTTCCCAGCCCTAAGTTCAGTATTTGTTGAGAATGGTTGCGTCCCTTGTGTTGACCCTGATAGCTAATGCTAAGAGTAAACATTAGCTGGCTCAGTCTGTGAGGTGTAATAATATAAATGATGACAGCACACGCAGACTCGTACTGTAACATGAAGCTGTTTCATCCAAGAGGGAAGAGGGCAGCAGGAAATCACTCCCATAATTCCCTGCAAACCTAACAGTCATCTTTTGTTATTGTTTTGATAGAGAGCCCTCCAGTGGCACATGCCCTGAATTTAAGCCTGAACTATTTAAGCCACGTGTTAATAATTAAACAGTGGTCATGATTTATGGAGCAGTGCTTGTATCTACAAGGATATGAAGCAAAGTCTGTCATGCTTGTAGAGATTACAGTGCCATAAAACAGACCTTTGGTAGCTCTAGATGAAGAACTGAGGCTCCATTTAGTGAGAACACTAAAGCAGCACTATGTTAGATTCTGGCTTTCAGCTCTCTAGAGGCCTCTTTGGTCGTTGAGTGTAACTGCACGTTTGTACACCAACATGTGTTTGTTGACTTATTCCGCTTTCACACTAAAATCCACGGGTCAATGCTGGTTTTTTCAACGCTGGTTAACCCTCGAGTGACTCCTTTACCACTGCCAGCAGACCCGGGTCCACTCAGCAGCAGACGAGCTGCGTGGCTGTTTTTTTTTCTCTGGCGCATCAAGCTGATGTCATCAAGTTGATGACGTCATCGGCGCGACAAAACACGACCACGTAAACAATGGACAAGAGCATGGACGCTGTGGAAACGGTTTTCTGTACTTTGTACTTTTGTCCCTCTTTAAAAATGTACAAACTCTGCGCTGATGATACAAAGGCGGATGAAATTTGTTGCTGAGATGGCAAAGAGTCACGCAAGTTACAGACAGAGGGGACGGGCGCGATGTTATGCCGTGAGCACGTAACGGCGACGTCATCCGTAACTTAGCAGCTTGACCCGGGTGTAACGTTCATACTGAAGCTGATCGGAGACGAGCCGATAAAAACCCATGTCGCTTACAGGTTAAGTCGACCCGGGTCGAAATGCCGATTAGACCCTTTCAAACTGCGGACAGGAGCCGATTGTTGGCGGATTTACACAGGTTTTTTGGCCAGTCCTAAAGGGGTAATAGAGAGGGAGGAGAAGCGAGCCTACAGGACATCCTGAGACACAAAAATAAACCATGTGGACTGATAAGGTACAGTCTGATCAGGTTTCTTTTTGAATAAATCATCATGTACTTACAAGTCCAATGATAACAGGGCAAAATCAGCATCAGTCGGACGTCCCTCCTCGTCTTTCAACTCATGCCAGCGAGTGAACGCTGGGCCAATGTTTATCCCTGTCCAGGCATTTAGCTTGTTACTCTCCCGCTTTCTTTTTTTCGTCTCCTCCGATAAAACTTTTCTTTTCTTCTGGTTATTCGCTGCTTCCGCCATGATAACAACTCTACATTTAGCTTTCTTCTAATTCTTCTTGTTTAACGGCGGGTGGCATCCAGCGTCAGAGGAGCATCACCGCCACCCACTATGCAGGAGTGTGAGCCAGAGGTCCCTATTTCCCAACGTTTAGCTTTCACCTCGAGGGGGAAGTGACTTGTGCCTCAAAGCAGTAAAAATCTGTACTTTTTTAGTGTGGAGGTGTTCTAACCGTCCACATCGAAGTTATATAGTGCCAGTGAAGGCGATACGGACCCCCTCAGACCATGACAGAGGTGTCATTCAACCTGTTGTAAGGTGATGTACCATCACAATGATTCTAGAAATATTATATTAGTGTGGAGAAACTATGCAGTGTTGGTTGAAGAGTCACATTTTTTTGCCATGAGGACGTCAAGACTTCAGGAAAATAATGCTTTTAAAATCATAATATGAGACAAAACTATCATTCCTGTTCATGTCAAAGAGAGCACAGATTGAGAATGAGGATGTTTCAGGGTGTATAGCAGTTCACTCTGTAAACACTCTTTAAATATATCTGCACAAATAACATGGCTGACAGAGACAGGAGTCTGCTACAGTGATAACGTCCCCGTACAGAGACTTTATTTTTAATCTGGAGCTTCATAAATACAAAAAAACAGAATTAAGGAGAGAAAAGAGCCCCACATTTACTGAGCAGCATGTGTGTTATATCAGTGTCTCTGTGTTTCATTTTAAAGAGTATCACTCAGCATTCACTCGCTTCACTGAACTGATCATCCAGACATTAAAACAGTAGAGAAATATTCAGACTGCATGAACACTCACCCTGTCTCAGATTAGTGTTTGCCCTCTGCTTCAGTTAGTCCACTTCAAATGGAGTCTGAGCTCTGACTGATATCACCTTTATTATTTTATTGTGTTTTCACTCAAACCTGTTTCACCAGAGTCTCTCCTCCCCGTTTCCTTCACTAGAGATGAAGTTAATGATCTACCTTCATCAGGTCCAGTTTCTTCATCATCGTCTCCCTCTGCTGAGTTTCAAACATTTATTCAAGCTCAGCAGGTTTAGACAGATGCTCACCACATCTACCTGTAAGCACCATTTCCTTGAGAAATTACTGTTTATATTTTTGTTTATTGACACTCACTGACTTACACTGAGAAATAAGATGTAAGTCAGTTGTGATCAGTATGCAGTTTTGTGACTTGCACAGGAAGTGATGTGTTTTATTGTGAAAGGCTCTGTTGAAGTCAATAAACAAGCGATGGCGGCGGAGCCACACGGTTGTTCTACCGTAAAGGCCAAAAGCCAGCAGACTCAGCGAGTAGAAGATTGTCATGTGATCTCTCAGAAGTGGTTATGAAAGTAGTGAGTTATAGTGTCATAAGAGGGAGTCAGAATGATAGAGACAGACACTACACTATCACTCACACAGTTCAGCTCAGGCTTAAGTTGAAGCGTGCGGGTAGGCCGGGACACGATCCTGGGTCTTCCTGCCTCCTGGAGGTAGACTCAGTGACCCCTCACAGTTCAGGTGTAATCTTGCCTGTTGAACATGGAGCCTAAAATAACCTTTATTGCAGGGACGTGCAAAGATGTTAAGAGGGGCAGGTGCTCAAAGTTAAAAAGGGGGCACATGGAGCACAAATTTGAAACGCCATACAGAAAGTACATACGTAAAAGTTGCCAGCCAGCACCAGCATTTTCACTGAAATTTTGTAGATTTGAACTGCCTACTTTTTTTTCTGTTTTGTTTCCAACCAAGCCCACCCCTATCAGGCCAATGTTTAGCTTTGTTTAGCTTTGCTGTTTAAGCAAAGTTGTCTGTAATTAGAAAGAAAGAAATGCATTAAATTTGCCTGAGACAGAACAGTTTCAGTCACAATAAGTCTTAGAACTAAGCAAAATGTAGTACATTTCTTGTTTAACATTATTTTCTTTGTAAAGTCCACACGCAACAGTTTCTAGCCTTGACAGCCCCTGTATGTGATCAGGGAGGAAAAAATGAAATCATCATGTGTCCCCTATCTTATACCTGACAGGAGAAAACTGTGGTGTTTAAACTCTTCTGGTGTTACAACCATCCCGGTCTCCCCTAAATCATTATAAATAAATCAGTAGTGGGCCTATTTGAATAACTAGTGTTTGATTCTTTTCTTACATAAAAACTTGAGGGAAACACTTTTATCTGTGTAGTTATGGACAGAGTCAGACCTGTCCACACAGACCTGAAGGTGTATGCGCGTTAGGACGCACGGCTGTGCCATTATGGAGCGTCTGCTGGTTCGTTTATGAATCATATTGAACTCCGTTAGCTCTCCCATCCTTCTCTGTCTGTTTTATCCCAGCCCTGTTTAACTTTTTTCTAGTTTTGGGAGCTCGCAGTGGCGTATGTGTGCTTTCTCCATAGGTACGTAATATGTGTGCCTGTCGTCCTGATCAGACGGGAGAGACTAACTGGCGGTTTACGTCGTGTTATCAACACATTTGTAAATATAAGTGTAGCATCAATTTCATAAACTGGTATTGATGTTATCCATTGGTTAATTTAATCCACATAAAAAAAACAGATCTTACCACTGAATCCCAAGTGGGTGGCCTTCTCCTCGCAGGTTGTCATCTCTCAGATGGACACAGGAAGGCTTTTACAGTAAATCCACAGTTATTTAGATAATATACAAGGGATCAAAGCGTCACAAAAAAGTTCTTTAACGAACAGGATCGTCGGTTTTGATTTTTGTGCAGCATCAGCGCTTTTTTCTCTCTTTCATCTCAACGGGCACCTCGGCTCTTTGGTTCCCTCAGTGAGGTGTCTTGTTTGCGGTCACAGGAGAGCAGAACTTCTCCACGAAAGAGTGCCAACTACCAGAGACATGGAATGACTGAAAAACTCCTCAGTGATGGGGAAGCATTCTGTCCGATAAGACGAAATAACTCGTACATGAATGGGTTCTTCAGAACATGAATGGCAAATGGCTCTGTTGATTAAAAAGGTTGCAGACCCCTGCCATAAGTGATAAAAAAAGATTATATAAAAGTCCAGGGCAAGCGTGGCATGCGCAACAACTCGGCAAAAATGTGCGTTTGACAAACATGCAGGGCCCGCACTAACACTAAGGTTTGATGTCAAGTAGGGAGCCACAAAATATCGTCCTGCGGGCCGCAATTGGCCCGCGGGCCGCAAGTTTGACAACCCTGGACTAGAGGATGCTTATTGCTCACTTC
The DNA here is from genome assembly GCA_037902135.1 of Cetoscarus ocellatus. NCBI lineage: Eukaryota > Metazoa > Chordata > Actinopteri > Labriformes > Labridae > Cetoscarus > Cetoscarus ocellatus. Next base: position 134,713 of record JBAMNC010002084.1, on the reverse strand, counting down.
ACTTAAGTCATCTTGCACAAACGATACCGCTGCAAAACCTACTCACCAGTTGATTCCTCCGTCAGTCGGTACTCTGCAGCGGCAATTACAGCTAGCGCGGTGCTTAGCTAAATGGTCAGGGCACGTCAGATCAGGGCAGGTCGTGGATCATGTGACCGACCAAGCTAAATCTAATTTTTTTAATTTAATTTAATTTAGATTTATTTTATTTTATTTTATTTTTGGGCCACACAGACAGACTTTCTCACACACACCTACAAAAAAAATGAAAAATTGAAAAATGGAAAATATCAATTTGACAAAAGGGCACTTTGGGCATCAAGGGGCAAAAGGGCAGGTGCTCCAGCACCCTCCGCCCCTCCCTATGCACGTGCCTGCTTTATTGCATGACTTGAAAAATCCTTGATGTCGATGACAGTTACCGGCACTTTGCTCTCCTATAATGAGCTTCATGAGTTCTCCTTTTCCTTCCTCTGGTCTCATTTATCAGCTCTGTAGGCTGTCAGATGGATTTAAGACCCAAATGAACCAAACATTGTCTACAATTGAATATAATGTTTAATAATCCACATGGTGTGTGTGTCCATGTACCACAGCCGCAGCAGCTCTCCTGACCCACGCTGAATGTATGATACAGAAGGTCAAAGGTGAACAAAGGTCACATGACTGTCAGGTCCCTCATGTCCTCGACCCACACACATTAGATTATTTTCCACACCACAGGCTCCTCCACACTCGTCACATCAGGTTCTTGTTTTTACGTAGTTTGTTCACAGTTTACTTTAGGAGATTTATTTTGTTTTAGTTCATTTCATTTTTATTACAGTTTACCTCATCCCAAACATTTATTATGATCATTTAAATTTTAATCAGCTCCCCGACCCCACTCTTTCACAGATATACATTATTTTATAGACTATTGGGCTTCTCCTCTACACAGGAACTGTAACCAGTACAGACAGAAACAGCAGCTCTAGACCAGCGGCCTGAGTCAGTGTGTGGTCATTCCTCTCAGAGGGATGATGACAGTCCCCTGACCCTAACCAGTCCATATAAAGTATTTATCCTTTTTTATGTAATATATGTTTTTATGCACTTTCTGTTATAAAAACCCTGTATTTTCAATGGGGAAAAACCTAAAATATGCAGTTTAAAAAAAAAAGTTGCAAAGTGGAGTACTTGGGGTGAGGTTATTTCAGCCTTAGTTCTATTTTTGTTTTTTGGGATATCACCATCTACTTTTCCTGTGAACTATTGGACAATACTGATACACGGTTCTGGGCTTTAAATGGACTTTACGTGGACGCAAATAAACCTGTTTTCTAAGTCGGGGCTGACTCTGATACACAGCTGCCTCAGTGTGCACCCGGACGCACACGCTACCTCCAAATCTTCCATTTCTGGATGATAGCTTCGTCTATTGCACTGTGTGTCAGATCCTACTTATAATACAGCTTACTTTTTGCCGGTCCTGGACGATCTGGCTCGGACACCGGCTCCGTCCGTCTGCCGGAGCAGGAGGGGGACCGCGGCGTTTTCTCTCTTCTGATGGATCCGATCTCCTCCTGACAAGGACAGTGCCTTTTCCTGGTTGATTCGGCGGGTTTTAGTTCATTACTCGTTGTTTAAGAAGCGGCTGGACCTGCTTTTGCCTCGTTTTAAGCTTGGCGTGGCTTCCTTTCGGGACTTCCTGTTTCCATGTGAAGTCTCTCATCGTCTCCTCTCAGCGCGGGGAAGCGGAAAAACCCGGACTGGACTCCAGTGCTGCTGACCAGGTCCTCTGTCTGTCCCTGCGCTCAGCTGATTATAGTCCCAGATCCTGGTTACCCTGGTGTTGTGCGATGATGGCTGTGACTCGGAAATGGTGGCTGATCCTGGCCTTTCTGTCCCTGACTTTACTGACCATCTTTGGGGATAGCTGTCACGGAATAAAAACTCTGGTCCGGCTTCTTACTCTGGAACAAACTCATCTGACAATGTGCCTGCTGTCACTCCACTCTTTCAGCCCCTTTTCTTCTCCTCTGAGACTGTGGACTTCATCAGTCTGATCAGAGTTATGACTGTATATGACAGTTTCTGTCTCACTCCTGCTGTTCTCGATACTAAATCAGGATGGAGTCGCTTTCAAGAATCCCATGGGAACTTTAAACAGAAATTTCTGCAGAAATGTCTGATTGTTTTATTGTTGTTGATGTCTGGGAATGTGCAGCCCAACCCAGGTCCAGACACCCCCGCAGGTTTTAACCCCTGCAGATTTTAAAGAAAGAGCTGGTCTGGGTTTTTTACATCTGAATGTGCGCAGCCCTTGTCGCTAAAATGAGCATGCTGTCAATCTGGGCACTTTCAACTGATGCAGATGTCAGTGTTTTATCAGAAACTTGGCTGAGTAAATCTGTCCCAGACACTGTGGCGAACATTGATGGCTATAATGTGTTTAGGGCTGACCGCCCTGATAGAGGTGGAGGTGTGGCCGTCTACACCAAGAAAAAGTTTCAAGCGAGTGTGCTACTCTCCAAAACTGTGGTTAAGCAGTTGAGCAGAGTTTTTAGCTTTGGAGCTTGAAGTCTCCAAGTCTCTTCATGTTTATGTTGTTGGTTGTTACCGAACACCCTCCCACATAGCAAAAGAGCTCTGCTGATAATGGTGCACTGTTTAACATAATGCAGCTCCTTTCACAATTTAATTCTAAGGAACTTTTAGCTCTAGGTGATTTCAATCTGAACTGGTTGCAACCAGTCTCTGATGAGCTCAAATCTCACTGAACATCTTCCAGTTGGTTGGCAGTGCAACCCGACCAAACCCAAAAAAACAGAAAAAGCCTCCCTCTTAGATCTTATACTAACAAATGCTCCTCATACACAACTGCCTCCATATTTGCTCATGATGTTTGTAACCACTGTGCTGTAGCAACAGTGAGAGTTACTAAAATACCCAAAACCAGGCCTCGCATCATTTATAAATGCGACATGAAGCACTTTCAGAGCAGGGCTTTCTCCATTATTTGTTTCATTTTGATTGGGGAAAGATTGAGCTAATTGCTGATGTTGATGTTGCCTGGAAGTGTTTTATGATGGTTTTAGTCATATTATTAACAAGCTTGCTCCATTTAGGAGGTAGCGAGTGAAGGGGAGAAACGATTCATGGTTCGTTCCTGATCTTGCAGAACTCCTCCACCAACCTGGCAGCCCTCTTCATCGACCTACCCAAAGCATTTGACGCTGTGGACCACTCAGTTCTAGCTCATCAATTATTTAAAGCAGGATTGTCAAAACGAGCTGTTGGCTGGTTTTTAAATTACCTGACAGAAAGAACTCAGCCTGTGCAGGAGGAGGGCCTCATTTCCTGCTCACTCACTGTTACCAAAGGTGTGCCACAAGGTTCAGTCCTTGGACTACTCCTTTTCATTCTTTATATCAATTATATCAACTGGAATATATCAAATGCAAAATTTCATTTTTATGCTGATGATACAGTCATGTACACTTCTGCTTCAACACCAGTCCAAGCACTTACGCAACTTCAACTTGCTTTTAACACCATGCAACCAAATTTTTATGATTTAAAACTGGTTTTAAATGCAGACAAAACAAAAGTTATGCTATTCTCTAATTCTAGGTCCAAACTTTCAGACCTGCCTTCAGTAGATCACTGCTCAGGGTTCTCAGATGGAATTTGTTTCTTCTTACAAGTATCTTGGTGTTTTAATTGATGATTCCCTTTCTTTCTCTGCCTATATTCAGCAGCTTGTTAAAAATTAAAACTGAAGTTAGTTTTTTTCTTTAGAATAAATTCTTGTCTCTCTTTAGAATCTAGAAAGAGACTGGTTTCTGCTACATTTATTTATGTTTTGTACATGCACGCATCCTCTCAAAGCTTACATTCTCTGGATACTGTTTATCATGGAGCTCTGAGGTTCATCACTGGTTTTAAATTTCTTACTCATCATTGTTTGCTGCATGCTCATGTTGGATGGTCTTTGTCTGTACGCAGACTCAATCACTGGCAGTGGCGTGCACAAACTTTTACAAGGGCAGGGGTGAAAAGGGAAAAAAGGGCACAGGCAGCGCATTCTCACCACTGAAGAGGGCACTAGGTTTCACATGTTTTCAAGGGCACTTTAGACATGTTTGTATGTTATACCAATGGCCCATTATATAGCCCTAAAACAGACTAAATAGGCAGACTATTCAAGTTAGTTTGTCGTTAAGATCAGCATCCACAAGAACTGTGTTGATTTAATGTTGGACTATGAAGAACATACATAAATTCATAAATAAATCCTAAGTGGTCTGCGGGCCTTACCCCAGAAAATTTTCGATTAAGAAGATTCCATTTCCTGTATTCCAGTGCATTCAGGCATGAAAATGGGTCAAGGGTGAAAAAGGTGAGAAGGATAAGACCCCTCTAGGGGGGTCCAGTGGCATTATATTTAAAAGCATCAATCTGATGCATTTTGACAGAAAATTCAAGCAGAATTACAGGACAATATGAATGTATAATAAAGTATCTATCTATACATGGTCACATCATGCTATACAAGATACTGATGACTTCTCTCATGAAATGCGTTCATTGATTTTCCACTGGAGGCTTGTTTAGATATCTACGTTATATCTCCCGCTGTGTTAGCTAATGTTATTTATCAATGACATCATGCCTCTTTCAGCAAGCTTTAATTCTTCTGGTGATATATTACCTTTAGCTAATATTAGACTATCTTTGGCTATATTCCACTTGGATCGGCGAGGTGTCTTAAGCTCCCAAATTGCTTCTCAAACCAATCAGGCAGCAGTATCTCCCCACCTTCACAGAGAAAACACTGCTGATGTGAGGCCCTTCACGCTTATATTTCCATGCTCTTGCGCTTGTAGAGTGAATGTTTTTGTCCAATTCAAGGCTCCTTTCAGGTGCGTGCATGTGTTTGCAGTTCACTGATAATCTCTGCTATACCTCCATGTCTATGTTGATTACCCCCCAAAGAAAAAAACCTTTCCATCGGATCTACACCGGAGGTCACCTATTTTGATTTCAAACCAGCAAATTTCACTGAAAGGTGAGGAATTTTCATGCCTGGCATTTTAACACCATATTAGCACCAGAAAATCCAAACTGGTTCTGTGAGATAGTTCTTGCTCAATATAGATCAATAAAAGGCCCAACATAAGTCATTGCAGCAGTAATGTTCTTCTGGAGTTTAGTGTGTTTTTTCCACTTAAGAAGGCAGTTTAGTGTGTTTTGCCAACCAGGAGGACACTTAAGTATATGTTTAGATGCCCAAGAGGGCACAAAGGGAACTTCTGTATGTTTGAGCTCCCAAGAGGACACTTTGGAGAGCATTTTGTCTCCCAAGAGGGCACAAAGGGCACTTTACAGCGTGTTTTGCTACCTAAGAGGACACTTTAGAGCACACTTTGGCTCTCAAGAGTACCGTAGCACGTGTTTGCCTCCCAAGAGTGCAATTTAGAGCGCATTTTGCCTCCCAAGAGGCCACTTTAGAGCGCGTTTTTCAACATTTGGGCCACGAGGGGGGTGATCGCTCCCTCTATATTTGGGTAATATAATGAAGGAAAGCATAGTATTTAGTTCTGAAAGGATTAAAGAAAAGTATTCATTAGAAGAACAGGTTTTTTATTGTTACTTACAGATGAGACATTTTGTCAGTGAAGCAGAATCAAGCAAACAGCTATTAGACCCATTTAAAAGGGCATATGGTTCAAATAAAGATCAGGAATTATCTCAGGTCTATACAAAGGGTTTGTAATCATGAAAACACACTCAACCCTGTATATTAAAACAAAATGGGAAATAGAGGGAGGCATAGATACAACAGAGGAAGAGTGGAAAACAATATGGGCCCATCAATGGAAATGCAGTAGCTCACAGAGCTGGAGGGAGTTTGGCTGGAAAAGCCTGATAAGATATTTTATTACACTTTACCAGAAATCTGACAATGACTTGCTGGAGAAATTGTGGAAATACAAATGCAACTCATGATCATGTTTTTTGGGGACTGTCAAGTTATTAAAACTTACTGGAAGGGGATACATAATGCAATACAAGGGATTTTTCACAGTCATCTGCCTCTGGAAAGTAAAACTTTATTTTTTGGACTAATGCCTGAAAAATGGCCAAAGAGAGGCTACTTTTTGTTGAGTATTTTGTTGGTGGCTGGGAAAAGGCCACCAAAAATGGCTTTCACAGGAGAGCCCAACTTTGAACATGTGGATGGACATTACCATGGACATTTGCAGGATGGAGAAAATGACAGCAGATGTGACAAACAAGAGGGACCTGTTTGTTTCACAGTGGAAGAAATGGATGAACTCTGTAATACCACGCAGGCCAGACTTTGACCGTGCAAACCTTAGATAATAAATACACTGTGTGTAGCAATAACCACATCTCACTCCCTGTGTGTTAATGTTCTTGTTTTTCTTTAAAAAAATATAAAATAATTATAAAAACAAAAAAACTTTAAATTAAATTAACGGCAAAAATAACGTAGAACCTAAAATAAATTCTAATAAATGATTAAAATAACTTCTAAAATAAATAATAAATTGGCTAAAAATACCTCCATAAATAAGCAGGAACCATGCCCACACAGCCAAGCAGACATTCTGTCAATCCTGCACTGATCCTTAAAAGCCTGTTTTCACCTGGATGATGATTTTAGCAGCTCTGACTGTGGTGACTGCTGTGGGATAAAAACTCTTCTTAAATCTGTTGCTCCTTGTTTGGATTGATCTGTACCATCTACTTGAGGACAGCAGCTCAAACAGAGTGTGTCAGGGTGTGAAGAGTCCTGAGGAGGTACTGAGCTTGTTGGAGAATGATGTCCTACATGGTACATCCCTATCTGCTCTGGGTTCTTTCGTTTTGTTGTTTTTCCTCTTTTTTTGTCCCCTGCTCTTTTTGTTTTGGGAGTGGTCTCCAGACGCAGAACAGTACGGGGGTACCTAATGTTTTGGCTACTCATTCTGGGGCTCTTTCTCACATTCCTTGTATATTATTAATTATTGTTACACCAATTTTATTAAAATCATTTAATGTAAAGAGCATCAATAAAAGAATAATCTGTAAATTAATTAAACAGTTGAGTATGAGTCACTTCAGAGTTTAATATTTTCTTTGTCTCCCGTATTGTCCATTGGTTCTGAGCGTAGCTCAAAAACTATGAAATACTGTTTTATTTTTTTATTGTTGTAAATACTTAAATAAAATAGAGTCTTGATAAAATAAAAATATGTTTAGTTTAAATCAAATCATCACCCTAATAGCATACCTGCCTAATTTTTTTTTTTTTTTGGTTTTTCGGAAAAAAGAAACAACAACTTTTTTTTCTGTTTGTTAGCAAAGACTTAAGAAATTTTCATTACTACTTTTTGGCTAATCTATGGGAGGCCCCTTGAGAACTAAATCATACTTGCTTTTACATTCACCATCATACTCTCACACAAACACTAGTATACTCTCTTACATTCGCTATCAAACTCTCTTACATTCGCTATCAAACTCATATATTTACTATCATACTCTCATACTCTCTTACATTTACCATCAAACTCTCTCACATTAACTATCAAACTCTTTCACATTCACTATCAAACTCTCTTACACTTACTATCAAACTCTCTCACATTCACTATCAAACTCTCTTACACTTACTATCAAACTCTCTCACATTCACTATCAAACTCTCTTACATTCACTATCAAACTCATATATTTACTATCATACTCTCTTACATATACTGTCATACTCTCTTACATTTACCATCAAACTCTCTTATATTTACTATCAAACTCTCTTACATATACTGTCATACTCTCTTACATTTACTATCAAACTCTCTTATATTTACTATCAAACTCTCACACATACACTACTATACTCTCTTACATTCACTACCATAGTCTCACACAAACACTACTATACTCTCTTACATTTACTATCAAACTCGCTTTTATATGATTAAAAAGGAAGTTAGTTTGATCAAACAGGAAGTTTGAATTCTCCTTCCCACATGGGCTTGCAACCTTCAAAACAAAGCCTGCACCCACTTGGAGCACTGCTAGCTAGCTAAATTGGAGTACAAGGGGCACTTAAATAAAGCAGTGGTACTTTTAAGTACAACTTTACAGCTTTGTTGGAACATTAGAAAGATAAACATGATATTTGTACTTCTTTACCTTCTTTTTCAAGGTCAGTTGTTGTTTGTAGAAGTAAATGGCAATGAGGAGGACATTGCTGTATTTTTCACGGATACGCTGAGGTGTGTTCAGAGGATTGCACAGGAAATTGACAGCGGTGGACATGACAGCATGATTTTGGAAAGGCTATTTGGTGAGCTTAAAGGATATGCACGGACAATTTCTTTCTCTCTCTCAATTAGCCATCAGTTAGGAGGTGACAGTCAAGGACATTTAGGTGCTCTGGAGACACTGTATGCATGTTTTCGTTCTATTTTAAATTCATATGAAAACTCAAGACCAGTTGAAATGAGACAAATGGATATGTTTACTTCAAGAGTTCCACCAACAATCAGAACTGGCCATCCTGGTCGCCCTCCATACAATATATTGCATGAACAAATTACCCACTGTTTGTCCCTTGGAATGAGTTGGCAAAGAATAGCTGTATGCTATGGAATCAGCAGGAGGACATTGTACAGCCATAGACAGCAGCTTCAAATTGGACCACTGGCCTACACAGCAATGTCTGATGAGGCCTTGACCGATATTGTTAATGGGATCCTTCAAACTACACCAAACGCAGGAGAAAGATATGTGCTAGGAGGCCTTCGATCACGCAACATCACAATACAGCGCTGGCGTGTGAGACGTTGCTTGCAACACCTTGACCCAATTGGACCTTCCGTCGTCGTCATGCAGAATTTACAATGTTCTAACTCCCAATCAATTATGGTGAGTAGGCCTATCTTGTAATATTGCACTAGACGTGGTTCTTTAGTCTTTAATCATTTTTTATTTATTATTTTTAAATATTCTATATAAATATCATTACTTATTAATTATTTAGATTTATGAATACATACATATATTTTAATTGCCAATTGATTTTTACTTTGATATACTGTGTTCCTTTATACCTGTATACTGTAGAATGCTGCTGGAATATTAATTTCAATGAAGGAGTCCTTCCAACAGATCAATAAAGTTAATCTAATCCAATCTTTATAGTAATGTTTAAGGTAAAGCTTTACAGAAGCAGTGCAAGAAACACTCAAGTGTTTTACTGAAGTACAAGTATTTACTGTGTACCAGAGTGTAAAAATACTTTATAACAGATTAAAGTCCAACTTTCACTTTTTTAAGTGCATAAGTATTATCAAATTATACTAAAAGTACCTAAAGTAAAAGTACTCATAATGCAGAGGATAATATACAATTCTAATCATAAGTGGACAGCTACGCATTTTTTTATTCTTCAGGTTACAAACTTCCGCACAGTGAAATAGACCTATATTAAAACAATACATAGGTGTAAAAAAATCATTTAGTAACCAGGTGTCAAATTACTCTTGAACTTTGATTGCTAGGCTAAAGAGCTATACTGAATTTTATATGTTTTTTCCTGTACTGCATAATATTGATGTAAACCAACTCAAATCAAAGCTAAATCCTTTAACATACACTCAACCGTAAGTATGCGGACAGTTGCCCATGTTTAGTTTAGAGGCCACAAAATTAAAGAACTAAGCTCATCATAAGTCCATAATATTGGAGATGGCTACAAGACATTAAGCAGTGTCCCAGGAATTTCAATTGTATTATGAATCTGAAAGTTAAAACTGTCAGCATACTGTAATGGGGAAACAAGTACAATACTTGTCTCCAAAATGTAATGGGGTATAAGTATAAAATAGCACAAAATGTAATAAATAAGTAAAGTAAAAGTACCTCACAACTGTAAATAAGTAGAGTACTTGAGTTGGAATGGACAGGTCAGGAAATCACTAAATGTAATGGTATTATGCAGGCAGGTTGCAGAGCATCACAGGGCTAAATACAGTAGTAATTGCTGTCTTTTATTCTCCCCACAGGCATATAGATGGAAATCATAAGCTGGTGAGGTGGAGAATGGTTTTTCATGGATGCGTTTATGGTTTTAGTCGAACCATCATATATTTGCAGTGTCTAAACAACAACAGGGCATCAAGTGTACTGGAACTGTTTCGTACTGGTGTACAGAGCTTTGGCCTTCCCTTGAGAGTACGCTGTGACCACGGCATGGAGAACACAGGAGTTGCCCAATATATACTGGAGAGAAGGGGGCTAAATAGAGGCAGTGTCATAACTGGACGCAGTGTCCACAATCAGAGGATAGAACGGCTGTGGGCAGAGCTAAACAGAGTTGTCTCCTTCCACTTCAGTAATCTCTTGACCTTCATGGAAAATGAGGGCATACTGGATTCTACAGATGAACTCCATATGTTTTGTCTACACTACATCTACTTGCAAAGAGTTCAGAGGGCAGCTGCAGAATTCAGAAGTCAGTGGAACAACCATGGATTATCTACACAGGGAGGACAAACACCTCTTCAGCTGTGGCAGAGAGGGGTTCTTAACAGTGCTGGTGCTGGTGCTAGTGCAATGCAGGACAGTTTTGCTGGAAATGATACCTTGGAAATCAGTGAAGACACTCCTCAACAGTTAGACACTGAAAACAATGTTGTTGTTCCAGTAAATGACTTTATTGTAAATCAAACTGTTATGAACAGAGTTAACGAAGCCATAGACCCACTGACTGATGATGGCAATCATGACATACAATTATTTTTAGGCCTGGTGAATTTTCTTAGTGAACAGTAGAAAAGCTGCCTAAGTGCTAGAACTCCCTGGGTTGTTTTGTAACAAATAGTTAATGGCTGCATTTATACAGTGCTTTCATGCAAAATGCCAAAACAAAACAGTTTGCCTCACAACCACAAATTTGATATACAGCTCTGGAAAAAATTAAGAGACCACTGCAAATTTTTAGGAAATGACAATTTTTCATTTTCTGCAAATACATTCTCTAAATGACAATATTTGTATGTGGACTTTGGGAGTTATGTTGTCAGTAGTTTGTAGAATTAAACAACAATGTTTATTTTACTCAAACATATACCTATAAATACCAAAATCAGAGAAACCAATAATTTTGCAGTGGTATTTTTCCAGAGTTGTATACTCAATTTAGTGTTGATCAAACATGAGTGACAAAAAAAGGTAAAAAAAAATCAATAAATAAATAAAAAACTTTCAGCTTATCCCTGTAAATGATGACATCCTTAGCCATATTTTCCCCCAAAACTGCTTTTTCGGCAAACACCTAATCAAAGGGGGGAAAGAAAACCAAAACAATGGTTCATATGTTTATACATACTAACTGAACAGATCCTGAGCACTGCAGTGTGGTTGGAACACACAATCTTCAAAAATTATTCTCTACCAAAACCCTGTGTGTTACTTAAAGCAAAGTCCATACTCTCCCTGAAAGCCTCGTATGTGTCAAGTAGTGGCTACTTAAGGCAGTTAATGCAGGTGTTGCCATAGGCAAATGGCGTCCAGGGTTGATGGACTGATCATGCAGGAAATCAACTGATGGTTGCGGGGAGAATCCAACTGGAGGGATGACACTTGCAACCAGTCGCAAAGGCTAGGATTTTACCTAGTGCTGAGGGACCCACTTGCTCTAACACAGAGAAAAGCAAGCAAACACCAAAAAGAAGAATAAGAATGTACCACATTATACCATTAAGTTAAAAGTGCCATGCAGAAAGCAAAAGAAATAGATTATACAAAGAAAGAGAAAAAGGAAAGTGATAGATGAAAGGACGTAAGGAGAGGAATGAGAGAAGAAACATTAACAGAACTAGAAAGATATCTAAAAATTCAAAAAGGTCTATAATGTAAGGACAGTCAATTCTACAGAGACAGACTGTAAAAGAAAAAAGAAAACAAAAAAACAAAACAAAAAAACAGGAATACAGAGGAGTAAAGAAAATATAGCAGCTGTATTTACCTTCAACATCCTGCAGGTAATCCCTCCAAAATGCCACAATACGTTCCTCTGCCATTCTCTTGTTGCTTCCCACAGCAGACAGGCGGATGTGGAAAAGTTGATCCATTACGTCGGCAGTGAGTGGAGATGGTTCATGACACATTAAACATCTGAAACTGTCTGGTTGAATTCTCATTGCATCTAGAACACCAAGGGTCTTCAGGCCCTCCTTAAATCTATAAAAATGATACATAAGACAAACAAAGGCAGTTTCAAATTGGGTTCATATTTCTATGTTATTACACTAGCAGAATGAAAAAGATGACTTGCTTTACTAATGCAGAATAAAAGCTACACAATTCATGTGTAGAATACGGTTGCAAACTGTGAAATATGTTTGATGTCTGTGAATCCAAAATAAACCTGTTCAGATTTTGCCAACATAATTTCAAATCCAGTTCAGTCCTAAATGCACAAGTTAGTTATCACTTTATAGGACTCAGGAGAAAAAAAATTAAATATATTGTATTTAAATATGTGTGATGTGCCAAAATGGTGAAAACATAGTTGTAATGTGTGCAAATAGCATATGTTATCACATAGTATTGAGTTGCTAACTACATATATTGTTTGGAACCTGCTTTATTGAGGTATTGTTACATGAATTTTGTCAGCCTAGTTCACTAGGCTATCCAGTGGCTTCATTAAAAATATACAGTACATATTAAAATGTTTTGTTGTTCTTGTATTTGTGCAGAGTAAAATTGGTAGGAAATGTCAGTCATCACCAATAAAAATTTCACTGATTTGGATTCTGAACAAGAGTGTCACACAAACCTTTCAAATGCCCCACAGACTCTGTGAACCACCTGAAACATGAGAATATCTTCAACCAGTTGATCTTTGTCTTTAATGCATTTCAGTGGCCTAAGACACCCAGCGTTTGCCAAGTAATCTTGCAGCGGTTCAGTGGCATGTATCAGGTCATCTAAAGATGTACATTCGGACACCTAGAAACACCACACAATAGAAAGAGAGAAACAAACTAAAGCATAGTTTTGCAACCGAGAACACCAACAATATGATAAATTTGCAGGTTCCTTTTGACCAGTGTCTTGCTGCTAGAAAACAACAACAACACAGTTCTGACAATTTAGGCAGTTGTTGATACTACTTCAATGATCATTTTGATCATTTTGGAGTCTGCACATTTTAGCACAGTAGAACTGGATCGCATTGTACTTTTGTACTTTGGTTATTTAGCCTGCCATCATTGAAATAAATGGTGTAGAAAAAGTAACCAGAAACAATCAGAAAAACATAGTACAGTTCACTAACAGCAAAAATTGCATTCTCCAAAGTTATTATACAGTTGAATAAACATCTTCCTAAAAAAACAAAAACTGGACATTAAAGCCTAGGATTTATTGCAGATAGTGGGATTAGACTACAGTTGTTTTAGCAAGGTAGACCTATAACTGGCAACTAAGAGTGTATTTACAGAGAATTTACCTTTTTAACCTTCTCATAGAGGTCAGGATCAGCAATGTCTTCCAAAACTGGCATTACTGAAGAAGTGCCACTGACAAGACAAGGATACAGTGTTAGTGCAATGAATCCTGGTGGAGGACCGCCATGGACAAGACTTACAGCAATGGCCTGGCCAGCAACAAAATACCGGTCTTCTCTTAGAGCTAAAGCAAACATGGCACGGAAGACAAAACACAGGAAAAAGTATATGTCACAAAACCTAGGACAAAGCTAGCACTGGGGGAAAAAAGTATAAATCAGTATACTCAAACGTAAAATAAAGTGTATACCTGAACTGTCCAAAGCCAAGTTCAACTTTCCATCTCTTCCTTCAAACATTGGTGACAATGCCAGAGCTTCCATAAGCAACCGCAAAAATTCTCTCCTTGGGCCACCAAGATCCACAGCCTCTTCATCCTTTCCCAAGTCATCTGAGCATTTGATGGACAGTGATGGATTCAGTGTTTGGCTGTTCAGATGTTCTGTTTGGAAAAGAGAAAAGAAAAAAAAGTATTAGGATAGGGCAGTGTTGTAGTCATGTCGTCAAAGCTCGAGTCTGAGTCCTCAGTGTTTGGGTCCGAGTCGAGTCCGAGTCACCAAAAAAAAAATCTGAGTCGAGTCCTCTCACCTGAGTCGAGTCCTCAGTACCTTAGCCCAAGTACTAGAAAAGCTCCCCGGGCCTAAGTCTGAGTCCTCAATATTGAATCTGAGCCAAGAGGCTAGATGCTCTTCAGCTCTTCACTTTTGCAAAGCCTGAGAATCGACATGCAAATTAAAAATGTCTTCATTAAAAATAAATAATACAGTATCTCCATTTCAACAGAACTTTTTTAGCTGTCAGAGGACTGCAAATTTAAGCAACAAGTGTTGTGAGTTTGCTGTTCTTTTTCAAGAATGTATTAAGTTCAAATGTTTGAAAAATGTTAAACTTAAAATAACATTTCCATACACACACACACATACATATATATATATATACACATTATATATATATATATATATATGTATATATATATATATATATATATATATATATATATATATAATATATATATTATATATACATATATATATATATATATATATATATATATATATATATATATATATATATATATATATATATATATATATATATATATATTTAAATATATATATAGTCCTCAAATTTATTCATACCCTCCCTCCCATTAAAGAAGGAAAAAACAGCTATCACTGAAATAAGTAGAAATTGACAAAAGAAATAATAAATAAAAAATTGATGAAAATCATGACATTGCTTTTGAATGGTGGTTCAACAGAAACATAGAATATATTGGGCAAACAGGCATGATGGGACCTGTAAACTAATATTTTGTTGAATAACCCTTTGAGGCAATCACTGCAATCAAGTGTGTTCTGTAACTCTCAACCAAGCTTCTGCACCTGTTGACAGGTAATTTGGCTCACTGCTCATCAGCAAAGTGCCTTAATTTGTCCAGGACAGTGTTTTTTAATTGTTCTTTTCAACCACAATTCAAAAGCAATGTCTGGCTAAGCCCCGGATCTTCTTCAATCCTAAATCCGCCCCTGCTGATATGAAGACCTTATACCAGAAGAAATAATAAATAAAAAAAAACAATAAAAATACAAAGGATTCATTGATAAATAAGCTCCAGTCCTCCGAGTCATCCCTGAGTCCTAATAAAGCCAGAGCTCCAGTCCGAGTCCAAGTCCGAGTCATCAGCGCACGAGTCTGAGTCGAGTCATGAGTCCCACAAATCAGGACTTGAGTGGGACTTGATTGTGAGTCCTGGACTCGAGTCCTACAACACTGGGATAGGGATAAGGTCACATTTTCAGGACAGTGTTATCATCACACAGCTATGTCAAATAAACCTAGGTCATAATTCGCACTTTTTGCACAATCAAAGCGAACTACAGTTTAAGCCATAAAATAGCTATTTTGTATATACAGTGCCATGAACAAGTATTTGCCCCCTTCCTGATTTCTTACTTTTTTGCATATTTGTCACACTTAAATGTTTCAGATCATCACACAAATTTTTACATTAGACAAAGATAGTCTGAGTAAATACAAAATGCAGTTTTTAAATGATGATTTTATTTATTAAAGGAACTTAAGGGAATTTTCTGGTAGACAGCAGAATTAATTAATCACAGCAAGTTGTCCAGGTCCTAAAGCAGCAAAGCAGCCCCAGACCATCACACTACCACCACCGTGTCTGACTGGTGCTACGATGTTCTTTTTATCAAATGCTGTGTTGTTTTTAAACCAGATGTAACAGGATGCATACCTTCGAAAAAGTTCAACTTTTGTCTCGTCAGTCTACAGAATATTTTTCCAAAAGTCTTGGGGATCATCAAGATGTTTTTTGGCAAATGTGAGACAAGCCTATGTGTTCTTGTTGGTCAGTAGTGGTTTTCGCCTTGGAGCTCTCCCATGGATGCCATTTTTGCTCAGTCTCTTTGTCACTGTTGAGTCATAAACACTGACCTTAACTGAGGCAGGTGAGGCCTGCAGTTCTTTAGATGTTGTTCTGGGTTCTTTTTGACCTCCTGGATGAGTTGTCGTTGTGCTCTTGGTGTAATTTTGGCAGGCCGTCCTCCCCTGGGAAGGTTTGCCACTGTTCCCAGTTTTCTCTGTTTGTGGATAATGGCTCTGACCGTGGGTTCACTGGAGTCCTAAAGCCTTAGAAATGGCTTTATAATAGACTGATAGATTTCAATCACTTTGTTTCTCTTTTGTTCTTGAATTTCTTTGGATCGTGGCATGATGTGTTTCTTTTTGAGATCTTGCAGCCTACTTCACTTTGTCAGACAGGTTTTATTTAAGTGATTTCTTATTCAACATGCCTGGCAGTAATCAGGTCTGGGTGTGGTTAATCACAGTTAACTCATGGTTTAACAAGGGGGGGGCAATTACTTTTTCACATAGGGTCATGTAGGTTTGGAGAGCTTTTTTCCCTTAATAAATAAAATCATCATTTAAAAACTGCATTTTGTATTTACTCAGGTTATCCTTGTCTAATATTAAAATTTGTGTGATGATCTTAAACATTTCAGTGTGAAAAATATGCCTAAAAGTAAGAAATTAGGAAGAAGGCAAATACTTTTTCATGGCACTATAAATGTAATGGCTATGTTTAAAAAAGAAACACAGCAAAGCTAACAGTTTGCATCTTGTTAGTTTGAAGACATTGTGTTTGTCTATACTTGTGACTTAGATGAAGGTCAGATCACATTTTATTATCAGTTCATCCAGAAAACCAGATGACTCCAAAGAGTTCACTGACATTTTCTTGCCACTCCATATCCAAAATTACTGCACTCATTGTCATATGAATCAGTAACTTACGCATGAGACTCAAGGCTTGCCATTATTGCCTGGCTTAGCTCCTCATCATCATCAGAAAGGTCTGATGTCATACCCATGATGGAAAGGTAGACAGCATAGTCATCACTGCTATTTGACGGGGTCTGGTTGACTGTGTCAGCACTATCCAAGTCAATGATAATAGCTGCCTCCTGTGATGCAGAGGGCTGGGTAGCTGTGGTCACAAGAGCACTGGTCACTTCCTGTGATGCAGGAGGCTGGGTAGCTGTGGTCACAAGAGCATCAGTTGCTTGCAGTCCCACTGTCCCATGCTTTTCTCATTTCAAAAAGCGCTTAAAATATACCCGCTTTCATGCAGCTTCCTTTTGGTTTTATGTTTGCATACTTTGTCCCATGCGGGATCAGGCAATAGGATCACATCCTTGGTGAAGGTAGGATGATTTGGGGCAGTAAGCCTAAAAAGAAAGCATCATCATTACATTTTTGTCATTTAGCAAACTTATAATTAGACTTACAATCATGGCAGGACAATTAAACATTTAAAGAAAGATACTCAAAAGAGCCTGTTCAACATATAATGTGTTACATACATTTTTTTTATCTGTAAATGAAAGGCCTGCTCAGCCTCACTAAGAGGAACATAAACTTGAATGGTGCAAGCGACAAAGTTAGAGTGACCACAGAAACAAGTTGGACTGACCTGTTGGACTGTATCAGTTGTAAAGAAAATGTTTTGCAGTTTATTTATGATGATTTATCATTAATAAAATGTACATAAAGTAGGCATCCCAAGAGATGTTACATAATAACTCTCTTAATTGTATCGTTATTTTTCATCCTGTGGATAACCACATAGCCAAGCATATCTCACACCCCACTGTCTTCCCATAGGCATGAGAACTGGGCAGGAGTTTAACGCCACAACAGGAGATATATATTAAGGTGCAACAGAGCCACAGGACATGCCATAAATAATCTCAACTGGCTCATGATTGCACTTTAACATACTTTAAAATACAAGTCAGGCCTGCAACCTTACAAAATGAATAATATCAAGCGATTTTGAAGCTAAAACACCAAATGTAACATCTGGAAAGCATGAACTTAAGCCATAGCTACTACCATAGATAAGTTATGTGAATAAGATTATTTAAGGTCTCTCATTCTTTTTATTTAATATAAAATATAACGGAGCACTGTTTATACTTAGTTTTAAACAGTACCTGGCACCAAACAAAACTCAGGAACTCACAGTAACCTTGACGCTCATTACTTAAAGTACTACTGCAGCTCATTCTGAGCATTCACCATTACATTTAGCGTTAGTTTCACTACTTGCGTTACTTGACTCAGCTCAGGGCAGCTCACCTGCCTGAGTCCAGCCACAAAAAGTGAACCAGGGCCCAGCTGAATCCTGACAGCTATTTCTATTTTATGCCATGGTCTGGATGAATGCTCTTTTCTGACTGGCTCACAGGTGTGCATCAAAACCATTTAACACACATGTACTCCGACTTAACTTTAATCACTGTTTGAAATTCATCCACTGCCCAATTTATAACCATAGCAACATGAAGTGCACAGTTAGGCCACTGAGTTAGGCTGCTCCTATTCTTTGAAGTAGAATTGTATCACCTTTTGAAGAAAATAACCATCATAGCAAACACGCTGCAAGACAATTTTAAGCTAAAAAACAAGCTTTATTTTAAGACTTTGTAACCAGTTGCAGCGATACCTTACCATACCTTTCAGTTATGTCACCCTGTTATATTTATTGGCTGCTGTGACTAACCACTTAATTGTAAAAAGAACTAGAATTATTTGTTGTCATGACAACAGTAAACTTTTAACCCTTAGATTTTGAGTGCAAAACTTTCACTAAACTTTGCTAATGTGAGATGAGATTTATCTTTTATAACTTGAAATGAGGACATTCCATCTGAAGAAAGGGATGTAGTGCTCAGCATAAATGAGTACACCTCTTCAGATTTGTCAGAAATCCTTTAGTTTCCTTTCAAAATCAACATTTTCTATGACATACTATACCACAAAATACTCCCCCAAATGTGGATCATTGATTGCAAACAAGATTTTTTAAATTGCACACAAAAAAGTATTTTTCTCAATTTAAGATTAGGATGCAAAAATGAGTACACCCCAATCAAAGGGGTGGGAGCAAAGCTAAATCTTAGTCATCATATTACCCTCATTTTCTTCTTATGGTTAAAATAAAATGTTCTGTTAAACTCAAAACTTTGGAAACTGTTCTTTTGTTCATTTAGATATTGATTAATACATTACTTTCAATAGGGGATGTACTCATTTATGCTGGGCACTGTATGTAAGATGAGATTTATTTTCTTTTCTAAGATAAGGTAACTTACATAATTTGGTTAAAGCACAACAGAGATATTAAATCGTTTTATGTTTCAGTTGATTGAGAAACTATTTGGAAAAGTGCGCTCCCCTTAAAGTTTTGTGATGTTGTTGGCGGAGTGATATTATTTCCCACAGTCAAGTGAAGGTAACACCGTGAACAGGTAGTTGTACTACGGTCGTGGTGGTGATCATTAAAACGTTCGAGAGGCACAACAGAGGTTGTCCCTGTGCTCCTTTTTTACCCACACCCCGAACATTTATGATTTAGGCCTGGACCACACGACTACGATATATTCCTAAACGCACATTTTTCCGTCCAACTGGGCCTCTCAACCACACGAACACTGCGATTTCACCCACATAAACGGAGATATTTTAAAACGGATAAAGAAGTGGAGAAATAAAAACATATCCGGTTGAGTGGATCCGTGTAGCGATGTTTTTTTTTTGTTTTTGTTTTGTTTTTTTTAAACTTTATAGTATTTATTATACAGTTTGAAAACATAACAGCAGTGGAGATTATTACATAGGATCAATATTACATAGGATCAAAAAACAAGGATCCACAAAAAGAGAAGTAGTAGATGCCAGAGGTTACAAATAAATAGCAAAAACAATAAATAAAATATATGCAATAAAAGAGTACAAAAAAATGAATGAACACTATAAAAAAATCTTAAATTTGGAGCACAAATGTAGGGTTTTCACAGCTTTTCTATTACTTGAGGTATGTAAAGTCCTGATATATGATTCTGCTTCCTTTTTAAAGGCATAGAAAGAGGGTTTAATTTTTAGCACCTTACATTTATGGTTATAGAACTTGGCTAACAATATGATGAGATTACATAAAAAAACTCATTTTCTAAATCTTTCATATAACTTGTAAACCCAAAGAGTGCATCCTTAAAGCAAAGTACAAAAGCATCATAGATATAGTCCAGTATAAAACGACAGATGCCTTGCCACAATCTCCGAGTGTGCTCGCAAGTCCAAAACAAATGGTAGACAGTCTCTGGTTGCACATTAAAAAAAGTGCACATTGTGTCAATGTCCTTCTTGAACCTGACTAAAAATGACTTGACAGGATAACAACGGTGAATGAGCTTAAAAGTAATCTCTTCTCTTCTAACTTTGTTAACCAGTAAATATCTGTTAGGAAGAGACCATATTTTCTCCCAACATAAACCCTGAACAAGCTTGTTCCAGGTTGCTATTACATATGGGACCAAAACACAGTCAGTCAGGAAGAGTGTGCGGATTCCTTTGTTATTTTTACAGGAAGCTGGGAAAAAGCACAGTTTTCCTATAGGTGTGTCTACTGGGTCAAGCAAGGGTGTTACAGCACAAGTTGAAGAGGCACAATCTTTATATAGCATAATAATTCCAGATGTAACTGCATCACAGACCACAGCAAATTGTTTAGGGCTCACAGGAATCTTAAAATGACAAAGAAATTCATGGTAATTAAAAAGTTTCCCTTCCTTATTGAAAAGTTGACTAACCAGCACAATGCCATTTTTGAACCAGTTGTCAAAAAATAAAGATTTTCTTTTATAGCACATATCCATGTTGTTCCATATAAAATATCTGTTTGGAGAAAAATTATGTTTATAAATAAGGGACCATGCTAGAAGTGTTTGCTTATGAAAATTTGAGAGAGAGACAGGAATCCGGTCAATGTTGTAATTACAAAGTAGAATGAACTTCAGGCCACCCAAATAAGAAAACACATGATGGGAAATAAAATTCCACACAGAGGTAGGGTCTTTTAAATGCTGTCTAATCCAGTTGACCTTAAATGTACTGTTCAGTGTGCTGAAGTCGAGGAAGTTGAGGCCACCTCTATTATAACTATTCATTAAGACTGACTTTTTTATATAATGAGTTTTATTCTTCCAAATAAAGTTATAGAGCAATTGGTCAACTTCTTTACCAATTGTTTTATCAACATCCAAGGCGATAGCAGCATAGGTAAGCCTTGATATACCTTCTGCTTTAGAGAGTAACGTTCTGCCCTTTAAGGATAGATCCCTTTGAAGCCACTGATTAAGTTTTTTTCTGGTTTTCTCTATAATCGGGAGAAAGTTTAAATCACATCTGTCTTTCTGGTTTTTTGTTATAACTATTCCCAGGTAGGACACTCTCTCCTTAATTGGAATATTTCAAATGGAGGGTGATTCACATGTCTTGACTGCCATTAATTCACATTTATTTACATTTACATTGAGACCTGAAGCCTTAGAGAAGACCCTAATTATGTCAAGAGCCAGAAAAATTTGAGAGGCGTCCTTTAAGAAAAGGGTAGTATCGTCCCCTAGTTGGCTGATAATGATTTCCCGGTCTATAACTGACATACCTTTCAAGTTACTAGCTTTGACATGATTAGCTAATAATTGGGTGGAAAGCAAGAATAAATAAGGGCTTATAGGGCAGCCTTGACGTATGCCACGTTTTAGTTCAAATCTGGGAGATGTGCCATTTTTCAATTTAATTGAGCTATATAATGTTTTAATTGTTCTGCAGAAAAAGTTGCCAAATCCAAATTTGTTAAGTGTTTTAAAGATAAATTTGTGTTCAACTGAGTCAAAGACTTTGTAAAAATCCAGGAAGAGAATGAAACCTTCATCGTTAATCAGGTCTGGGTCATCTAAAATATCAAGTATAAGGCGAATATTGTTGGAAATATGCCTATTCCTCATAAATCCTGTCTGCGTCTCATCTATAATATTATCCAAAACATTTTTGATGCGTTTAGCGAAAGTAATAGCCAAAATTTTATAGTCATTATTTAGAAGACTAATTGGGCGCCAATTATCAATAAGTAACAAGTCTTTCTTAGGTTTGGGAATAAGGGTTATTAAACCCTGTGTTAGAGTTGGAGGGAGAACTCCTTTGTCAATACTTTCACAAAATACTTCTAATAAAAAGGGAGCCAGTTCTTCTGAGAAAGACTTATAAAATTCAGACGTGAGTCCATCCACTCCAGGAGATTTATTGTTTTTTAGACTGTTAATAGAATCTACAATTTCTTTAAGTGAGATTGGACGATCACAGAATTCTTGTTCAACAGAACTGATTGACTTAGTTTCAGTTAAAGTATTCAAAAATTTAAAAAAGTTGGAACAAAAGTTTGCTATCTGGATTGCATCATCACATATTGTGTTCTCTATTTTAAGTTGATGAATGGTATTATTCTTTGATTGGTATTTTTCTAATCTGAAGAAATACGCCGAATTCTGTTCACCTTTTTCCATCCATTGCCTCCTCGACCTCACAAAAGCTCCTTCAGCTTTACACTGATAGAGTTTGTCTTGTTTATTTTGATATTCCAACAGTGTTTCTTTTTCTTCAGAGGACAACTTATCAGGAATCAAAGAGGACAAGGCAGTTAATGTGGAAATTATTTTTTGTTCCTCCAATCTTTTATTTTTAGCCAAGTTACTACAATATTTCCTAAAAAATTTTCCAACTTCAAATTTAAGAAGTTCCCATTTACTGCCAAATTCTCCTTCATCCTGGGCCTCACTCCAAAAGGTTTGTATTAGTTCTTTAACTAACTTGAATTTTACAGTTTCATGACACAAAACAGAACTATTAAGTTTCCAATATGAATTCTGTGAATAGTTAGCAGTGGAGGCAAGTAAATGAATTTGAATTTGGATAGCCTTGTGATCAGTTAATGGGGTGGGAAGAATGTTAACATTTGTACAATCTTTAAGAGTATTCGAGATTAACCAGAAGTCTATTCTAGATTGTTTAGACCTTGATTTGTTGGACCAATTAAAGATTCTGTCATATGGATATTTGTCTCTCCAGACATCTATTAAATCAAACCTTTGCATTAGCAATTTTAAATTTGTGTTAGCATTTGTTGGGGGTTTTGATGGCCATCTATCAATTGTGTTGTCCAGAGTAATATTAAAGTCTCCTCCTATAAGCAGACAAGCATTTGGAAATCTAGCCAGCCAGTAGAGAATTCTTTTTTCCACATCATTAATCAAAGTATTGTTATCTGAGACTGTGTTATATCCGTAAATGTTAATAATTATTAGATTGGTGCTACAAGTATCAATAACCTGACAGATATAATGACCATTCTTATTGCAGTCTGTATGTAATATAGTCCCTGTAAGATTATTTTTTAGAGTACAAACCCCAGCAGAACGTTGCGAAGCGTGTGAGAAAAAAACCTCATTTCCCCACTGAGACCTCCAAAAATGTATGTCATCATTAATAGTGTGTGTCTCCTGAAAAAAACATAAATCAGTTTTGCATTGCTTTACAAATAAAAATAAAGCTTTTCTTTTCAAATTATTCCTTAAACCCCTGGCATTGAGAGAAACTAAAGATACTTGATCTTGAACAAATTTGTATCCAAAGATGAACTTGAAAATGACAACCACACAGATTTTCCTTAAAACTATATGGTGGAATGATACGAGAACAGCATCATATTAAGGCATAGAAAAAAAAAAGACTGCAAAAACAGCTTAGGCACAGCCGTCAGACTCTTATAACATATTGAACAAGTGTCAGAGGTAACATCGTGCAGGTAAAGTAAGTTAAACCAGTCATGCCCCTCAATTTAGACTGGGGGAGAAATCTCTTTTTTTATCAATGAAAGCACGACCACCTACGAAGTAGGCAGTCTTCGCTCACGAGTGGCCACAGCTTCATCCTTGACTCTCTGTCGGCTTTGCAGAGATCCTCTGCGAAGCGCAGGCCGTTGTCTCGAAGGTAGGATGAGGTCTTAGCTGCAGCCCAAACAGCAGCTCTGTGTGTACGAGAGGGAAATTGCAGGATGATGCCTCTGGAGCAGTTTGGTTTCTTTACTCCAACACGGTGCACTGTGTCTATCACATCCGGGAGACGTTCAGCATCCGACGGCAGCAGCACCTGACAGATGCGGATCACTTCTTTCTGTACATCTTTGTCTTCCACCCGCTCGGTTACGCCATTAAGTTTAAGGTTCCACCTCCTCGAATATCTTTCCATCTCAGTGATGCGTGTCTCCAGCATGTTTACATGTTTCTTTTCTTCCTCAAGAGACAGCTCGAGTTTGGAAACTTTCCCCTTCACTTCACTAATTTGCTTGCAGGCAGCCTCCATTTCTTCTCTCAAACCCGTGATTTGAGCAGTATTATTCTGGACCAAAGTTTTCAGTTCATCTGATCTTGCGTTGATTAACTCTGACAGAGTAGCAACAATGTCAGTGTTAGCCATTTCAGGTTTACCTTTCTTGCAGGAGGTTTGTCTGGGGTGACGGGCAGAGAAGGAAAGTCTTCCTCAGTCATAGAGAATCTCAGAGTGTCTTCACAGACGGAATAATCATGGCAGTTGTGGATGAGTGCATTAGATGCACCGGCGGCGCTAACATCTCCCAACTTTTTCACCGCGCTTTTTCTCTTCCCGCTGGAGTTCGACATAACTTGTTGAGGTTACCTCAAAAGTTCCTCAAAAGTTCAAGATAACGGCTAATTGGCAAAGACGAATCAATACTATAACCAAAAAGTATGTTGTAGGCTGTACAAAAGCGGCCCTCACAAGCTAATATCCAGTTTGATAGCTGCACTCGATATCCAGTGTGTTCACAGCGCCATCTTTCTCGCACTTCGGGTGTAGCGATGTTAAACGGAGCTGGTGTTGACGCGATGACGTCAAGCGCCTAGCAACAAGCCACTTTAAGCAAAGGTTTTCAACAACAACGCTGGCCGTAGTAGTACTTTGATGTTACATGAAGTAACAAGTCCACCTCATCGTCCGTCCACACAAAAGACTCTATTTTATTAGTTTTTTTTCGCCATCTTTTTTTTTTTTTTTTTTTTTTTTTTTTTTTAATTGAAAATATACAAACATTCAAGGCATAAAAACTCATACAAAAATACATTCCTTCTGCCTTAGATTGAGCAAAAACAACAAGACCTGAGACTAAAAATGTCATATGAATTCGTATAAATGTAAAAACATTAAATAAAAACAACAACAACAAAACAAAAAACATGCCAAATACATCATAGGGGCCATCTCATAATAACTTAAATGTTTCAAAAAGAGAGAATAGTTTAAGGGCTTTCTTTTCTTTAACAAGATTCAGTGATTTACTCCAGAGTTTAAATTCATTCTTCCAGTGGGTTAAACATGGTTTAGTTTTATAATGCCTACATTTATGAATGAAAAACTTACTAAATATCAGCATAGCGTTGAGAACAAAGTCCACATTCTTATTATCAACAAAAACACCAAAAAAAAAATAGTTTTCACTGTTAAGGGTAACTCAATTCCCTTGGACTGTAGCCAGCTCTGCATCTCATTCCAAAAAAACTTCACTGAGTCACAATAAAAGAAAAGATGTTCCAAACTTTCAATTTCCTCTTCACAGAAAACACAACTATTCATATCAAAATTAAATCTTAATCTTAGATATTCGTTAGTAGGGTAGATTTCATTTAAAATTTTGAAGTTGATCTCTTTTACTTTAGGCAGGAGTGGATATGAAACATAATTCTTTCTTATGTTTTTTAATTTTTTCTGCTCCAAATTCTTTAAGAATATACATTCTTTTAACAGGGTTAGGGTAAAACTCTTTTAGCAAAATATCTCTGATCGTTTTGTTGGTACATTTGGAGTCATAAAAATCCACTTCTCCAATGCAGAGCTGTCTCAGTTCAGGTGAGACCTTAGAGTACTTCATGTCTTCACTAACCATGGACCTCAGAGAAATTGGTATGGCTTTTACAATTCTTTCATAATGTTTAACATGACATTGAACATGGTATTTTACACAAAAATCTTCATGTTGTAAAATGTTTCCAGTATCATCCAAAAAATGGGCAATAGCCCAGACACCCTTGGATCTCCATTCCTCGATATGCACAGATTTTCTACTAAGCAATATGTACCTGTTATTCCAAACTGGTGTATTATGTGGAGTGAAATTGTGACTGTAGATTAATTTCCAATAAAGGAGGACTTGCTGATGGAAAGCAGAAAGTTTAACTGGTAATGAGCTACATTCAAAGTCACATCGCAGAAGAAAGTCTATTCCACCTATTTTTTTGAAAATCATATTTGGGACAATAAACCAAAAAGAATCTTTGTTTGTAAGAAAGGATTTCAACCATTTCAATTTCAATACACCATTCATAATCTCAAAATCAATCACACTCATCCCCCCATCTTCATAACTTTTGACCATGTCCGTCTTCCTTATATATTGACATCTATTTCTCCATATGAACTTAAAATTTATAGTATTTATCTTTTTAATTATTCTTGCTGAGATGGGCAAGGAGAAGGCTGGGTAAATGAGTCTAGACAAACTGTCCATTTTCGTCAACAAAACTCTACCAAAAATTGAGATATCTCTCTGCAGCCACCTGTCTAGAATTGACTTACATTTATCCATGTTATTGTAAATATTCATATTTCCAGTTGTTGTTTTTTCCTTAGAAATAACTATCCCTAAATATTTGACCTCCTTTTTAATTTTAATGTTATACAAGGATTGCAGATGGTAGTCATGTAATGTTAAGATTTCACATTTATTTAAATTCAACTGTAAGCCAGAGGCTCTTGAGAATTGATTGATAGACTGCAGTGCTAAGGGAATTTGATCTTCATTTTTAAGAAATAAAGTAGTGTCATCTGCCAGTTGACTTACTATAATTTGTTTGTCCATCACATTTAACCCTTCAATATGACTGTTTTTGATTAAAATTGATAACATTTCTGCAACCATTATAAACAATAATGGTGAGCTACCACAGCCTTGTCGAATGCCCCTCTTAATCTCAAATCTAGGACAGGTGCCATGTCCTAAAGCTACCGAACTGTTGATTCCATTATACAGCATTCTAATCACATCAATAAATTTACTTCCAAAACCAAAATGATACAAAGTTTTTAAAATAAAAGAATGTTCAACTGAATCAAAAGCTTTATAAAAATCCATAAATAAAATAAACCCCCTTTCTTGAACCCACTGACTGTAATCAAGCAAATCCAATACAAGTCTAATGTTATTGTGAATTAACCTTCCTTTTAGAAAGCCAGACTGTGTTTCACTGATTATAGAGGAAATATCATCTTTCAATCTAGCAGCAATAGCCCCTGATAAGATCTTATAGTCTGTATTAAGCAGAGTGATTGGCCTTAGGTTGTCTAATATTCTTTTGTCTTTTCCTGGTTTAGGAAGCAGGGTGATTAACCCTTGTTTCATGGTTGACATCAATTCTTTTTTCTCTATACATTCTTTTATCGCTTTGAATAGTAAGCTTCTTATCTCCTACCAAAAAAATTGATAAAAGTTAGTTGTGAGCCCATCTGTCCCAGGGGATTTGTTCAAAGCCATTTTAAAAATAATTGAGTCTAATTCCTCAATGATAAGGTCAGATTCACACAGATCTTTAAACGAGTCATTAATACAGGGGATAGAGTTCCCAATCATATCAAACAGGATTTCAGTATCTACTAAAGAATAGTTAGAAGAATACAATTCAGAATAAAATGAAAAAACCTCTCTTTCTATCCTTCTGGGATCTTTATTTTCTACCCCATTAATCAATAGACCCGTAATTGAATTTCTTTGTTGTCTGCTTTTTTCCAAATTGCTAAAATATGAGGAATTTTTTTCACCCGCTTCAATCCACTTCGCCCTTGATCTTATGAAGGCGCCCTGAGCTTTTTCAAGATAAAGTTCATCTAATTTGACTTGTAACTCCATTAATTTAATCTTCTCTTGAGAACTTGGGTTTGGATTATTACAGCAGATACTTATTTCTCGGAGGAAATCACTTTCATATTCTCTTTTTTTTCTGTTAAGATCTTTACAAAACCTAATAGTAAATTGTCTAATTTTAAATTTGGTATATTCCCACTTACCTATGTTATTATCAATCGATTCATTATTTTCAGTTTCCTTTATCAATTCTTTAATCTTACTACAGTATTCCTCGTTTTTTAGCATTCCGGCATTAAATTTCCAATACTCTTTATTCCTTACTTCCTTCAGTGTGGGTTCTAAAAATAAAGTTATGAAACAATGGTCAGTCAAGGGTGCTTTAGAGATTGTAGTATGAGAGACATAATTTAAAGTGTTATCACTCACCAACCAATAATCAATTCTGGACTTGTTGGCTCCATTGGGTTTAAACCATGAATAACTTTTAACATCTGGGTTTACATTTCTCCATATATCAGTTAGATTATTATCGGTCATGAACCTTTTAACTGTTTCATTACATTGTGGTTTACCCAGTCTTGGAGGTGACCTATCCAGCCATTCATCCGGAGTCATGTTCCAGTCTCCACCTACTAAAACACAGTTAGTGGGGTACAGCATTTTAAGGTCCATTATCACATTCGTTATATTTTCTAATAGTTTTATGTTTTGTCCCTCATTATTATACCCATAAATATTTGTTATAATCACAAATAGACTTTCAATACCACCGTCAGCCAGTGACCATCTTCATGAGTTTTATGAGTTATAACTTCTCCAGGACATTTGTTGAAGCATATAGCCACACCACCTGATCGGTTAGAGCCATGACTGAATAGAGTCCGGTCTCCCCATTGATTAGTCCAAAATGTTTCATCCACTTCAGAAGAATGAGTCTCTTGCAACAATAAACACTGAGTTCTTTGCCCTTTACAAAATAAAAAAAGTGCTTTCCTTTTTAGAATGTCCTTCAGGCCCCTAACATTCAGTGAACCAAACGAAATGTTAACATTATCCATAAACACTAAAACAAAAGAAAAAGTGAACTACAAGTTTAACACTTGTTTACTCCGCTCACTCAGATAGTGAAAGAACCTAACCTGAATAGAGTTTTAACGTCCCTTTACAAAGTTTTCCACTGTATCACAGTCATATCCAATGATTTTACTTGCCATCACCAATCCGACGTCCATCAATGTATCCGTGGGGACCCCGAAAGAAAGCCAGTTTTCCAGCGCGCCTTGCCTGTTCAATTTGCGGTCATAAACGTCTCCTTTCCTCCCAGTCCTCTCGTGGCAACATTTCTGCAAAGCGAATGCCTTTATCCCTGCAGACCTGCGAGTTCTTCGTCCGACGCCAGATCTCTTCTTTCATCCATCTCTTGGCAAACAGAATGATGACATTTCTGGTCTTATTGTCCATTTTCTTCCCAACTCTATGGACAATGTCAACTGCATCCTCCACCTTTGACTCCAGGTCTGGTGCGATTTTTCGGAGGATTTCTGTGACTAGCACTTGGATGTTCTCATCTTTTTTCTCTTCCAGACCTTTAACCTGGAGACACCACCTCATCCTGTATCTCTCTTGTTCTCTCACCCTGTCTTTGAGTTTGCCGTTATCTTTGTGAAGCTGGTCACATTGCTCTTTCAGGACTTTAACTTCCTTTCTGCACTCTCTCATCTCCTCTGCGTTGAACTGGACTGCTTTCGCTAAGCTAGCGATCATGGTGCTACTTTGTTTGGTCTGCTCCTTCAAATCGGCAAGCTGCACATCCACTCGTTTTTCCAGGCCCAGTATTGCTTGTAATATGGCATTGTTAGAAACTTCAGCATTCTCACCGTCCTCTGCTGACTTGGCCTTTTTCCCGGCTGGATTCTTGATTGGTGTAGTTGGTACCGAATCGTCGCTACGGTCCCTCTTGTTTAGCAGCGAGGTGTCCATAGCATAATCGTGCTCCGTAGCTTGAGCATTGTTTTTCCCTTCGACTGTTGGCGAGTTTTTCTTTTCTTTGGGTTCTATAATGAGCTTGGCTGGTTTAATATGTTTCTGTGTTGTCATTTCGACCTTTTCGAGTGGACAGTCAACACTTTAAATAAAACTTTGGGACTGATTTAGATGCGCTTTGAAAAATGCTGCTGCTCAATCCGCCATCTTGCCGGCGCCTCCCGTTTTTTTTCGCCATCTTCTTACCGGTAACTTCAACCGTTTGTTTGTTTTGGTTAGACAGACTGCTTCTTCTTCCTGTTTTTGACTGCGCATGCTCAAAACGTTCTTCTTCTGTGGTTTTCACATTTTGCTAACCTGCCACCTATCGGCCGGGCATGATATTGCAGGCTTCAGAGGCGATCGTTTTCTTTTTTTCCTCTTCGCATGGACCGAGATATTTCTGTGGTGTGAACGGAGTTTTTTTAAGCGAGGATGAATAAATCTGGTTAAAAAATATACATATACGTGTGGTCCAGGCCTTGGTGTATTCGGTTAACAGTTAACGCCGAGATAATACAGCAACCACTGAAGAGTATGACACCCTCAACATATACAGCCTTACACTAATATTTTATATTGTTCGCTTTATATTTGTAAATGGCCATGGCATAAGCGGGATAATCAACTTGTAGGAACAGGGGAGTTGTCTATTTTTAAATCTCCAGTCTGCTTTTAGCACTGATTTAATGTACGTTAGCGCCTCCATAAAAACACAGTTAGCTGCTGGCCCCCCATAAAAAATACCCACGTGTGCCCTCACCAAATTTTAGGCCACCTGGCCTAAAAACTTTTCTGGGGGAAACCCTTTACTAACTCACCTCTTTTTAGACTTTGAAGTCCATCCTCCGAAATACTGTTGGGTCTGATATCGAGGTCGCATGACTTGGTTCACACTGTCGCTGGTGTTAGCTCCAAGGGAAGTGGAGGTGGCTCGTTGGCTCCCGGCTCTGAAAAGCCGCCGCATTTCCTCTTCAGCGGCCGCATTGGATGGGGCTGTGGATTGCTGTTGCCGTTGTTGTAATATATCTGACACTGTTGTGACGGTTGAAGAGTTTAAAATGTTGTTAAGGAGGCCGATGGCTTCATTTAGCTGCTCTCTGTCCACCATACTGTCATTTCTATCATGATCATGTATGTAAAATTGTGCCCCTAGGTATATCACAGAAGATAACCAATCAGGAACCGAGAATTTAGCAGTACTTCCGTTTCAATCAAACTCCCTTCCGTTTCAAGCAAACTCTCACACACACTACTATTCTCATTCACATATCCTATTAATCTCTGTGAGAGTTTGATAGTAAATGTAAGAGAGTTTGATAGTAAGTGTAAGAGAGTTTAATAGTAAATTTAAGAGAGTTTGATAGTAAATGTAAGAGAGTTTGATAGTAATTGTAAGAGAGTTTGATGGTAAATGTAAGATAGTTTGATAGTAAGTGTAAGAGGGTTTAATGGTAATGGAAGAGAGTTTGATAGTAAACATAAGAGAGTTTAATGGTAAATGTAAGAGAGTTTGATAGTAAATGTAAGAGAGTTTGATAGTAAGTGTAAGATAGTTTGATAGTAAGTGTAAGAGTTTGATAGTAAATGTAAGAGAGTTTGATAGTAAGTGTAAAAGAGTTTGAT
The DNA here is from genome assembly GCA_037902135.1 of Cetoscarus ocellatus. Classification (NCBI taxonomy): domain Eukaryota; kingdom Metazoa; phylum Chordata; class Actinopteri; order Labriformes; family Labridae; genus Cetoscarus; species Cetoscarus ocellatus. The sequence continues at coordinate 103,130 of JBAMNC010002084.1, read as the reverse complement.
AGTACGTGTAAGAGAGTTTGATAGTAAGTGTAAGAGAGTTTGATAGTAAGTGTAAAAGAGTTTGATAGTAAGTGTAAGAGAGTTTGATAGTAAGTGTAAGAGAGTTTTATAGTAAATGTAAGAGAGTTTGATAGTAAATGTAAGAGATTATACTAGTGTTTGTGTGAGAGTATGATGGCGAATGTAAAAGCAAGTATGATTTATTTCTCAAGGGGCCTCCCATACTAATCAGTCCTACTCACACACAAATGTTAATATTTAGATATTTTAATCCTTGAAATCCTGCTTTTTTGTCAATATGCAACCCAAGCTTTTACATTAAAAACAAAAACATTCATATATTCATTATACCAACAGCAAAGTAGATTTTTTTTATGTGCTGAATTATTACAGCCTGGGATGTGTCAATGATTAGAAATACACTGATGTTTATGCATTACTCATTAATACCCACTCATTTTCGTATGGTTAAAATGGCGCCACCTGGTGGAGAGCTGTCAAAAACAGGCAAAAGCCCAGATTGACACTCTGATCAAATAAAATCACGTTTTATGCTTCAGTGGAAGGGAGATCAAGAATGACAGTTTGGGGTTTCAATGGTGCACTTTTTTTTTTTTTTTTTTTTGCAATTAGTGGTACGAGTATAACAACTGTTTGTTCACAGCGTATTTTAGACACTGTAGGAGCTGAGCTGAAAATAAGATCAAATAAAAATACACAATCTGACCAAAATTAATGCAATATAAGTCAAAATTATAAATGAACAGTGTCTAAGGTTTAACTGTGTACTGCCTCTATAAAAAGGATAAATAAATCTTTAATTAGGCATTTTTGTTTTTTCTTAGTTTTGTTTTTAAGGCCATTTTGTGAAATTCATTTCTGATTTCTCAGTTGGTGTTGAGAGTTAGTTTTTGATCTTCTCACACTTTAAATAATTTGAACATTTGTGTGGACGCCTTAACAGCAGCTCAGGGGCTTCAACGGTGGGTCACAATCACCAATCAATAAGAGATTTAAGCAGTTTTTGCTGTTGTGTTGATGTGGAAATTCAATTTTCTGAATTTTGTTGATAGAGAAGCATTCAAAATTTTGACCTCTGTTGTGTCTTTATGTCACTGAAAAATATGATTTCAAAATGTGTGGTTGGTGAAGACATTTTGTAAACTTTGCTTTTGGGTTTTGTTTATTATTGGCATCAGTAATGTTATAACATTACTGATTTTGTTTAAGTTCTGCTGTATTTCAGAACAGTTTGTTTTAAAGAACCATTTCAGATTTATTTCTGTATGACAAGAAAAGCTTTTTACTTTGTGTCCGTTGGTTCTGTTGTGATGTCTTCACAGAAATCATTATGAAACTTGTTCATTTTTGCACTGATTTTATATAATTTTTCTTATTTTAATCCTCTTAATCCGTTTTATTTCTCCACTTTATTTGAGAATGATTGTTTCAGAATTTTAATCTCTTTTAATTGATTTTCTTTTCATTATCTAGCAGATTTGATTATGCATTTGGCTATCTCAATTTACCAAATAATTTAATTTTTTAATATATCTTTTTTTTTCCTGTAGTACTTCTAATTTCTTATGATTTATTTTTGTTTTAATTGTTATGTCATTTTAGTTTTAGTTTCTGTGTTTCCTCATTTTTATTTCATTATAGTGTTTATTCAGTCCTCTAATTCTGTTTTCTGTACAATCTCTTCTTAATGTCTTTGTGTGTGTTCTGTATGTGAATAGTGAGAGCAGATAGGGTCTTGTATTTTCATTGTATTCAATCTACTTTTCATTTTATTTTATTTATTTTCAGTTTTTCTTTCTTTTTTTCTAAAGCACTTTATGCTACAAGATTTTGAATGAAAAGTGTTATACAAATAAATTTTGATTGATTGCACATTCCCATTTAATCTTTCGTCAAATAAAAGACTCAAAGGCACTCTTATAATAATTAAGTCACCTTTATTTTTGAGGCATGGTCATGGAGACCTTAAAAACTCATGTCTCACCATCAAGCTTCATCAGTAAGTCAAGCAGTTCATCCCCAAAAGTCCTGGCACCGTGGAGAAATGGATAAAAACTAACCAACCAGAACATCCATAAAATGATGTTCATTTTTAAAACCACAGGAACACCACTTACTCTGCGGTGGGACGGACCACTAATGATGCTCCTGCTGAAGGGTGGAGGTGGACCCACAGGCCAGAGGAACCGTCTGCCTGAACACTGGCACAAGACTGGCCGACCGGGCCCTCGACAGAGAGCCACAGGTCCAAACTGATCAGTTAGAGTCTGAGCTGCTGAATGACTGGACCACAACAGACCAGAGTCAGTGAGCAAAGACCCCTTACTCTGAGAAACTGATACACCAGGACCACAGCTCAGTGTCCTGGTCCGACTCTGGACTCACTTAGGCTTGACTGACAGTGTCCAGGACCAACATGAATAAAACATTACTGGAACACTTTGGACAAAACGCAGTCATTTAGAAACGACTTTTTGCAGCCACTTCACTGCAGGTATTCTTTAAAGTGAGCTTTTTTGAGTTAGAAAAACATTGACTTTGTTGTTTCTGTTTTGATGATATATGCAATTCATGCTGCATTGCTTTTAAACAGCCACATTTTTGGAGAAACTTGTTGAAAGCACCTTTGAAACTTGGTTGTTTTAAGGCTTTTTTAAATTAAAACCTTGTAAACTTCATTTCTATCCAGCTGACACCCTGCTTGAATCATCATTTTTAAGGTCATGGTTTTTGTTTGACTTTGGTCCTTGTTCTCCAATTAAAAAAGACACAAAGTCTTGCTACAGAAGTTATTTAGGCATTTTGCAGCAGGACAACGTAACAAAAAAAATTATCAAAATAAAACATATGTGATGTTGACCTGCAGGCTAAAGGAACAGTCCGCCTGAACACTTACAGCCAGCAGGGGCCCCCTTCCATGGCAGGTCACAGACAGACCAACATATAGACAGACAGTCAGACAGACAGACAGACAGACAGAGAGTGGACTGCTGCAGGATTGGTTCATAATCTCAGTCAATGATCTGCAGGATGGAGGTCAGAGCCGGCAGAAGCCCTCTGACATTTGCAAAGCCATCAGGTTGTGATTTTCCTTCAAAACAAACACCTGGAAATAAATCAGACTGTTCATCATGGCTGTTCTAATAATGGTGGTAAAAGAACAACAAAACTACAAAAAGAAGAATTACTTTGACATACCTGTTATATTTCTTTACTCTGTTTAGATTTAACAGATTTGTTATTTTGACTTAGGTTTACTGAACCTGAAAAGGAAACACAAGAAACTTTCATTGAGGATCAACAAAGGTCTCTGTCCACAGATGGAGAGGTGGATCCATATATTTCAGCAATAATCAAAATCAGATGTGTGACAGATAAACTGTTCTTTCAAACTGAAGTTTAACTGTTCACAGGATTTAAAGTCATTGAACTGCACAGAGCTGGAAAACATTTGTTCTCTGCCATCCAACTCCTCTAAAAATATATATATAATAATAATAATTTTCTTTAGGACAGAAAACACTTGCTCTCTGTCATCTAACCCCTCAAAATATATATAAATAATAATCTATTATTATCAGTATATTTTACTCACTTATGTCTCTATTTAACATTTTCTATACCAGCTAAAGCTACAGAGGAGCACTTTAAAACAATGACTGAGATTTACCCTCACCTAGAATTCATGCTTCTTGAATTTAATATTGATTTAAACTAAGGTACATTCTGCAAAGATGAAGTCCAAACTCAGAAACATTTTTTCTTTTCTTACAATGTGTCTGAATTTCTCTGTCTGCCTTATCTTATAATAATTAGATTTGGTTTTGTTTTGGGGGACCAGAGGTTGAAAATTATCTTAAATAATCTATGAGGCCTGAGATCAAAACTTTGCAACTGAGTAAGTTTATTCAAGTAAAGAGTTTTTTTTTTTTTTTATTTTATTTTTGTTTGCAGATGTGGAAAAAGAAATAAATGAATAAGAATTTTTGATTTTTTTTGGAAGGCCAGGATGTCAAACCAGCTCTTCTTTGATGAAAAAATGAAATGAAAATGAACATCTGCATGTAAAAATGTCAGCATAATAGTCTCTCCAGGATCAGGTCCTTCTTTGTCTAAGATGGTAAAGGAAAAAGTGTGCATTTGTTTGTAATAACGTAAACAAAATAGTGTCTCTGACTGAGAACTGAAGTCCTTCCTTGTCAAAAAACGGTAAAAGAAAAGTGCTCGTCTTTGTTACCAAAAGTAAACAACCAGATAGAAAGAAAAACACTGCCTTTATGACTTCTTTTCAGTTGATTGCTTGGCAGTAAAAGGTATACTAAAGTACAGGTATAAGTTTTAGTATTTAATTATAAGTGTAAGTCAAAGTATTAATGTACCTAGTCTTAGACTTTTCTTCATACTTTTCAGTATAAGCCAAGTATACTTCATACTTCATATACTACTATTCTTAAGTAAATAAAATATAGTAAATTAAAAATAAACATCAAGTATACTGCCTCAGTTTAAGTATAAAATAAGTATATTAGTATTACACTTGAATAAACTACTTTTTGCTGAGGAAATCATTAGACGTGTTTCTGTGGGTGAAAGAAGAATCATCAAACTTGACTGCTGCCTTGATTAAGCACAAATGCCTGTTTGTTGTCATGGTTACAGCTGTCTCTGTTGACTATCATGATAAAATGTGTAAATGAAGTTCAAAGAGATTTTTTTATTGATTCTGTTAACAAAGAGGTGGGACAGATTACTCTACACTTTTATTTTGAAGGCCAGATCAGCAAACAGGAAGTACATTTTTATTTCCGGGTCTCGAGGCTTCTCTCCTGCCGAGCACAGTCAGGATGTGAGCTGCTCCCTCGTCCTGTAGTCTCAGAGTAATCCTCTAAAAGTCTTCAGAGTGTCAAATGTTGGGATTTCAGGATGTTAAAGAGAGAGCAGGTTTGTTTTCTTTCTTCTTCTGTGAACTTGTTTCCTGTAGATGTAGCAGCTTAGCCTTTTGCTAACGTTCAGCTAGCTCAGACTGTTTGATGAATCAAAGGTCTGAGACTGAAGTTTACTCGCTCTTCCTCCTGATCCTCAAAGACCACACAGTCTGATTTAGTGGGATGCTGTTCAGTTCAGTCGTTCAGATCTTGTTCTGTCTCATGTTGCTGTTTAAACTAGGGTTGCCACCTTTCAAGCAGAAAAATAAAGGACACCCTTGGCAGCGGGGATGCCACACTGCAAGGACCCAACCGCCAATGGCCTAATAGTGGGGTGGGGCATCAGTTGTGGTAAATCATAGTAAGACATTGTTTTAATAACGTACTAGTTACATTTTGAGGTACTTTATTTCACAGTTTTTCGGAAAATATCTGTAAACGTAAAACTAAGAAGTTACAACAATTAAATAAAAACTTGAGTAAATACAAGCTTGTTAACTTAATACTTAACTTAAAATAACTAATTAACTTAGCATCAGTTTATTAAATTATAATTAAACAAATGCTTTGACACTTTCAAAAATATATGTGGTGCAGGAGAACAAAACAACTTTCAGAAAGTAGGAATAATTATAGAACATAATCTCATCTCAGGATGGCAATGCAACTTGTGCACACCTGACTTTTCATGTCAATAATTTTATATCATTTCTGTTTCCTGTTCCACCACAAATGAAAGAAACCCCAAACAAATTTTTGGTGTGCAAATAACAAACATTAAAACTATAAAACTATCCTTCTGCCCACATCTCTGTTTTACAAAGTGATCTGTTTACCAAAAACGTTTTCTTTTCTTTCATGTGTGGAGCAGTAGTCCATGCCAAAGAGTCAAGAGCCTTCTCTCTTACTAAATGTGCTTCCTTTTTTTTCCACTTGTACTTCTTGTCACTTCCTGAAACACTGAGTAGCTGTTTGTCTTTCCAAACACTGCAGAAAAACTCTGAACATGACTGCTCAAAGTTGAGAGTGATCAAGAGCTCACTTCTCAGAAGTTCCACAGAGCATCTGTTTCTATATATTCATTTTCACTGACACTGTCAAGCCAGTCATTAGTACTTTCCCACTCATGTCTGTATTTCTGCATCCGTTTCCGTTTCAATGGGGCACGGTGTGGAGTACCAGATGCAGCCACAGACGCAGACATGTTTGCTTCTGATTTCCCATGATTTTCTCTCACTCCATCAATGATGAGCACTTATTCCTCATGCCGAAATCAACCAACCAAACCAAGTGCCGCTATGAGGCGGGAGCTAGCAGGTGTTGACTTTGGGCAGAACGGTGCTGCGTTCAAGGTAAATTGGAAATACGGGACAAACCGCGTCCCGTATTGATTCAAAACGGGACGCAATGTTTAAGTGCGAAATACAGGACAATTCCATATTTTACAGGACGATGGCAACCCTAGTTTAAACCACATTTTAGCTGCTTGTTAGCTGGTTAATTTGAGGTTTTAGACGCATGGAGCTCATTTCAACCAAATCTCAACATTAAAATCACATCCATGACTCACTCAGAACTACAGCAATAAACTGATGCTGAACAAACTGGAGAAAAATACAACCTGGATTAGAGTTGGTGTTATTGTGTAGAGTTCTTGTTCTTGCATTCAGTCTCATGGTAGTTTAATAGTCACAGTATATAGTTGTAGTTTTATCTCAATGCCCTGTTCAGACATATCCTGACTGTAGACCTGCTGTTTAATATAGAGCTGAGAGGATCAGCTGATAGGAGGATAGTTTTACATGTTACAAGACATCAGAATATAATCAAATTTTGTTATCAGGGCAAATAAAACACGAGTTCTTCTTAAGTTAAAATCCATTTTTGTTTAAAAACATGAAGAACTCACAACAGCGTGTGCAGAAAGTTCAGTTTCTAATCAATGTTATTTATATTATCATGGTCGCTGCTACATAAACTTTAATGTTTGTCCCTGTGATAGAAATAATAATAAATGTGACAGAGAGGGAGAGTGAAATGGCTGAATGTCTGCAGCCAAACAGCAGCCAGAGGCTTCACTAAGATATAAAACAAATGTCCTGAATTTGGATTAATTATTGAAGTATAACACATCAGGACGCCCGGCCTGCAGGATCTGAAATTAAGATGTAACGTGCGATGACACTGTGGTATTTGTGATAATTTACCGTCCTCCAGGCTCTTATTCTGAATTCTTATCTGAATTCTCTGAGCTCATATCAAACTTGGTCCTTAGCTCTGATAAAATACTCATTGTAGGTGATTTTAATATCTATGTTGACAAAGACAGTGATAGCCTTAGCTCAGCTTTTATGTCTCTAATAGATTCAGTTGGTTTTCTTCAGGCTGTTTGTGAAGCTACCCATCATTTTAATCACACTCTCAATCTTGTTCTAGCATACAGCCTTGATATTAATGAACAAAAAGTCTTTCTCTGAAAATCCTCTGTTATCCGATCACTTCTTAGTAACTTTTAACATCTTCTTAGAGGATTTTGCATTTTGTAATAAAACAGTGATGAGTAGATATCTGTCCAATGGTGCTGTGGCTAAATTTAAAGAGGCCATTCCTGCTGCCTTAAATTCAGCAAATTGGCCAATTAATAACTGTGATATTAATTACAATCCTGGGTATCTTTTCAGCACTTTAGCCAGGCAGACCCAGAGTCAGAGCTCTACTGAGCCTGTGATTCCTCGAGCCCTCAGCTGTGAGGACTTTATGAGCTTTTTTAATGACAAATTCTTAAAATTTGAGATAAAATTAGCAACTCCCTGCCTTCACCTTGACCTGCCATACCATTAAATGTAGTTAAACCTCCAAACCATCAACCTGCCTTTTAGACCTGATCCCAACTAAGCTGTTCAAGGAGATCTTTCCCTTAGTTTGTTCACTCTTGTTGGAGTTAAGCAATATATCTTCATCAACAGGCTACGTGCCACAGTCCTTTAAAGTAGCTGTAATCAAGTCCCTTCTTAGAAAACTTACCTTTGATTCAGGCACTTAAGCTAACTACAGGCCTATATCAAACCTTCTAACTACAGGTCTGTATCAGACCTTCTAACAACAGGACTAATCTAATCTCTGCTTGGGTTGTCCCACTTTGTTAGATTAGGATCGTTAGGTTAGCACCGTGCATCCTTCAGGCTGGTGTGTGTGTGTAGTTACCTTGAGAATCACTATTCTACTCTTGTTTGTCTTGTTACACATGCAGGCCGGCGGATTTAACAAAAGACTGTCACAACCAACATGAGCTCCAGTGAATGATACCTCGAAAACGGCTTGATTACACGTGGGTCACATTTGCATTTTTATGAATGATTTGAATAATTGTTTTTACAAATGTTGTCCCCATTCTGACTGTTTGCCTTTAAATGTTTGCTGTATGAAGGTTTATTTGTGTTGTTCTTGTATGTTTGATCTCATATGTCACTGTTTGCATGCATGTGTACTGGCACAGCTGTCTGTTGTGGTTCTGTTCCTGTTCTCTCTCCTGTTTGTGAAGCACTTTGTAACTGTGTATTTTCAAAAGTTCCATGTAAAAAAAGTTGATTATTCTCATGTTGTGACTTCTGGTTAACTTTTATTTTGAAGGGGAAAAGTGGAAGTGCTGTCTGAAATCAACAGAAGGAGAAGAAGGTGGCTGCGTCATTTCCTTCTTCATCTCATGTCTGTGGAACATGGCGGGGTTTGAGGATCTCAGAGCGTTATTCAGGCGGCGGCTGCTCGCTGCGCTCACCAGAGACCTGTCTGGACTGAGAGAGACCTCCGAGTATGAAGAGGAGCTGCAGCGACAGAGGGGACTGCAGGCTGTGATCCAGACACCTGAGATAAAGCTCCAGAGAGCAGGTGAGTTTGCTTTCAGTCTCCAAGACAAGATGGCGGGCTGAGCAGTAACAGCCGTTAGCGGCTGCAATGAGTGTGTCCTGAATGATGGTTTAAGAAGGTTGAAAACACTCCAGCTGCTCCAAATGGAAAACCAAAGTGTGGTAAAGCCTGCCAAGCTGATATTTACAGATAAAAACAATGAACACAAGCCCAGGCTGTCTGCAGTGCATCTGCATCTTCAGCACAGAATGACTCAAAATCCATTAAATGTCTCTGGCAATGCATTTTTCAGGCAGTTTGTCCCAGAAGACTTGCCGTAGCTCATGCTGCTGCACATGCGTAAATGAGCTGTTGATCCGGCAGAACCAACCAACCCAAATAGGAAGACGCTGAGCAGCACGGGGGCCCTGGCTCTCGGTGGGAAATCTGAATGCAAAAAGACGCAAGACAGAACCGTGGACCAACATACAGTTATATGCACACTAGGGGTGTAAATCCCCAGTTACATGATGATACAATACGGTATTGAATCTTTGGACAGCGATACGATATTTGCAGATATCACAAAGTCTGCCTCGATTTGATTTCGATTCGATTCAGGGGCCTTCGATCGATTTAAGATGATATTATGTACACATTTAACACATTCAGCTACATTTCATCTGCAGCAAGAAAGAAATACAAAGCAATTTTGATGTTTTGACAATTTTATTACTGAAATGTGAAACAATGTGCTGGCCTTTGGGTATGATAGTTTATAGAGGATTATAACCATCTATATGAACTAATCGTGTTTTAAAATTAAAATTGGGTTAATTAGTAGTCAGGTGCTTTTTTTTGCCCCCACAGTTACCTAATGGGTCTTATTGTTACTTTGTGATCTTAGTGTATTATATCAAGTAATGATGCAAAATAATAATAAAAATTATTTTATTATTATTTTATTTTTATTATTATTGACCTCCAACATTTGACCATGCTCTTTCAAACTAAAAATGTGCAATTTTGATTTTAAAGCCAAACATTTCTTATGTTCAAAGTAGCACTATTAACTTAACTAACTCAACATTGATGATTTTGTTTTACCGTGATGCCTGGTGACCACAGTTTGTTTGTCAGTGTGATTAGACTTTGCTTCACTGTTTAATGGTAGGTGTGGAGGAAGAAAAAGAATAAGCTCTCATTGTTTCCTTTTGTACAATAAGTACTTTCATTATCAGTGCACTACAAAATCAAATGATGAGATAACTTACTGTACTCTTGTCATTAGGCACTCCCGTCGTGTGTGTGCAGTATGCATCCTCTGCGGTCAGATTGACCGTATCTTACCCAGATACAGCAGTTCTATTTACTGATTGGCTGATATGTCAAGTTCCCGTTGAGCGCTATGATGCTCAGAGTGTCTTGCTACACGTTCCAAAGCACATATAGCGGTGTTACTCGGTGGGTGCTACATAATAAATTTTAAGGCGTGAGAAATACCAGGTGTGGCGTGTGAGGGAGCAGAAAGGTTCAAATGCATGTGTCATACGCTGAATACGAGCCCTGGAAACTTCAGAATGAGGCGCACTTTGGTGGAATCTGTGAAACTGTTATCCGGTCGGAATTTCAAAATAAAAGCGTATCTGAAAGATAAAGATGTTGATCGATGTTTTGAGTTTCCATCAGTTTGATTGGATTGTTGCTTAACCACTCGATGGATCCATCCAGATCGATGGATTATTACTCCCCTATAAAATACAGTTCTAGTAAACAACACAAAAATCTCTATTTCCCCCAATATGGCTGCGTCAGCGTCTCCTTGCACTTTGTGCCCCTGA
>JBAMNC010002084.1:85000-87500 GCA_037902135.1 Cetoscarus ocellatus | reverse complement strand
CTGCAGAGAAATCAGAAAAAGCAGCTCCCAATATACTTTCACAGTGAGCAATATTATTTACTCTTAATAAGTACCTAGTGTTGAGCTCTGGTCCTTAAGCATTTTAGTGTTGTGCACAGCAATCAGTCTTAATCAGAATAAGCATCTGTACATTTTCATAGTGCAATTGAAAGTTCTCTTTTTTTGAGGCAAAAACACTTCAAAACAACTAAATTTTGCGATTTCCATGTCGGCTACTAAACAACATTATGAACTCATCCATATCCAAGGCCTTGGCTCTGTTGGACTCCGCACTTAGCACCCCAAGGTCACTCAGTCTGTCATTGTTCATGGTGGTGCGCAAGTGATTTTTTATCAGTTTCAGTGCTGAAAAGCTGCGTTCACAAGCAGCTGTGCTTACAGGTAGGGCGACTGCAATTTTGCACAGTCTGAAGAGTTCATAAAAGACTTCACTGAATGGTTCCAAGAAAACTGTGAACTCAAGCAGACTGGTTAGATCCTTCATTCCAGTTGCCTTCTTTCTATCCAAGATCCGTTTGGCTTGATGTAGCTCATGCTTAAGATCATCCAGGTTTGTGTTGTAAATACTTCCCAAACAAACAGAGGAGTCTCCTTCAAAAAGCTGTTGCTTTTGGGGTTGAGAGCTTGAATCTCCTTCATGATGTCACAGTTTGTTTTGGAAAAACTCCTCTCTAGTTCAGCCTTCACAGTGTCTAAGACAGGATAAAAAACAGTCTTACAGAAAGAGTCTTTGTCTTTATCACGGTTTCTCTGACCAATTGTGGATATAACAACAGATTCATGAAGAGCAGAGCTGATCTTTGGCTGCCTTTTGGAAATGCACTCTGTGTTAATGTTGCACTGCTGAGCAATGTCTAGTACTTCTGTCCACAGCTCTCCAAAAAAACACTTCATCTCTGTAATGCTCAAATGTGTCCTGTAGTGCCTCAATGAGGTCAACAGCTCTGGCTAAGTCCAGTGATGGTGACTGCAGCATATCAGAAAGAATCTTGGTGTCTCCCAGTATCCTACGAAAAATAACCAGAAGGCCAATGAAGTTTAGGTCTATCTGCCCACTTAGTCCACGTGCTTCTACACATCTATCTCCACTATTTTCATCATCAATGTCACAGAGGACACAGAGAACAGCTGGAAGCCGGTCCATGAGATTTCGACAAGCATGGAACCTGCAAGCCCGCCTAACATCACTTAGTCTGGGCAACTCTCGAGGCTGATCCTGAAACATTGCACGCTGTGTGTCCTGCCACTTCTGGTGTACATATGATCCAGACAGAAATGTATACAGGCGCTGCATCAAAGAAAAAAAGCATGATGCCTCTGGCACAGCTTTCACAGTGTCCACAATTACCAAATTGAGACAATGTGCATTACAGTGCACATAAAAAGCTTGCTGAGCCAGAGACTTTATCCTTGCAGATACACCGTTGTGTCTACCGCTCATCACCGAGGCCCCATCATAGCCTTGCCCAACCAGCTGTTCTTTGTATTCCAAACCATATTTTTGGAGGCTATTCCCAATTTTTTCTGTTAGCCCAGCGGCATCAAGCTTATCAGCATGTTCAAAATGCATGAAACTTTCATGCACTGTTCCTTTGTAATAGTACCTGAGCACTAGTGAAATTTGCTCCTGTTTTTTTAACTCTTTTGTCTCATCAACAAGGATGCTGAATGCCCCACTTTGTTTTACCTCCTCAACAATGTCTTTCCTAACCATTTCAGCCAGCACCTCTAATATCTCATTTTGAAGGTTGTGAGTTGTATATTTAGCATTGCCATGCCCCATTTTTTGTTTTACCAAAGGGTCATGTTTGGCAATCAGTTCTAAAATGGCCAAAAAGTTCCCTTTGTTGCCCGAGCCTTCTGACTCTCGGTGGCCACGCTGTGCAATGTTTTGGGTGGCTGTGCAGAGTAGGACATCAGCAATTGTCTTTATATACTTTCTATGTTCTTCCACTATTTTTTGGTATTGTTTATCCATTTCTTGAAGTAAAGATGTATTATTTTCATTACCCCTTTTATACTCTGTCCATGCCACCATGGCATTCAGATGGTGTTCTGCTTTGGCATGCATCTGGAACCCTCCATCCTTGTACATGGCTTTTTTCCAGTTAGAAAATCCAATACCTGAGGAAAATGTTGTCTCAGGAGCAGAGGGGAGTGAGAAATGCCTGCACGCAAAACAATGTGCAGTGTCCTGGCATTGAGAATATTCAAGCCACGTGTAGTCTTTATACCTTGCTGTGTGCGAGTGAAAGTTGTCAAGATTGGCTGTGTAGGGCCTGCAGCTCTTGTCTGAGAAATATCTGTTGATATTTAAAAAATTCAAAATTAGTCTGTTGAATAAATGTTCACAATGTTAAAATAGTGTAGGACTAGGTCATTGTTGAGCAATGATAATTTTGAAATGACGTACTGATGTCTCCAAGCTTCAAATGTTGCTAAATGGTGCATTAATTACATTTTGTGTTGAATAATCACC